>CM031860.1:64066331-64178777 GCA_018697195.1 Certhia americana | reverse complement strand
CCTTCTCCTTCTCCTTCTCCTTCTCCTTCTCCTTCTCCTTCTCCTTCACAAGTTTGGGTGATTTTGTGTGATTGAAAAAATCCACAGTGCAGGACATGGGTGATTAGTTATTGGGTTAAAAGTAAAAATAAATTAGTTGGCATCTCATCACTGGGTAGTTCAGGCTTAGAAAGACCTTGAAGATTTTGCTCTGTGCTCCATTTTTGCTCTGTTAATTTAGGATGTAGAAGCACTCACAGTCAGTGAGGCTGTAACTGAGATAGCAATAAATATCCAAGTCCAAACAAGAATTCTGTCTCTCACACTTTTAATCCTGACCCTGGGAAGAAGAACCTGATAAAGAAAAGGGGTTCACCATAGCAGGGAGTTGGAAGGTGGCCTTTAAACCCCTTCCAACCCAAACAATTCCATGATTCTGTGATTTATTTATTGAGGTGTTTGGAGGGTGGGACCTGTGCTCCTGTGCTCGGGGTTTGGGACAGCAGAGCCCTGCTCCATCCCCATCAGTGAACCACCCAAAAGAGGGAGGGGGAATTTTGCTTTCTCTGGGAACAAAACTCACAGGAGCAGAACCCCAGGTGACCCACATTTCATTTGTGGGGAGCAGAAAGTCTGAGAGGAGAAGCCCTTTCCTTACGGATGCACCGAGCACTCTGTGTACCCACGGAGGGCAAACAGCACAGCAAGGAGGCAAGGACGACTTGGGTGAACAAAGAAAAATGTTGTCAGTGTGGTGTCACGGGGTTCTCATCACTCCAGTGCTCTTGGCAAGTCCCCACTGAGGAATTCCACTCTTTGATACAACGAGAAGCTGTTCATTCTCCTCTTTGTTCTTGCCCAGCTTATGTCCTGTGGAGATGTGTTTTTGTAGCTCCTGGAGATGAAACAACCTCTGATTGACAATGCTAACGAGGTGCCCATGGTTGGATGGCTTTGTAAAAAGGGGGGTTGTGGTTTAAATCCTTAATCATGTGGGATTTGGCAGGTATTTTTTGCCCAGTCTTCAGCCTACCCAGGACAATACCTGAGTTCTGTTATAGAAATGTTGTTTCGCGGCTTTCCCCACATCCTTTGGCTCTGGAAGGTCTTTCCTGCCCCGTGCAGAAGTTTCTGCTCATAATTTCCTCCCTTCTCCTGTTGGATGTGGAAATTCCACAGCCAGAGCTATAACTTGTGCCATGTCCTCGTTCTCCTCCTCAGGGAATTTCCAGATTCCTCTTTCCCCGTGTTGCCAATATTAAATCTCCAGTCTGGTGAGGAGGATGGCACCTCCAGATGTCTGTTTATCTCCAATTCCTCCTGTGCTCCAGGCCCTCTGGAGACACATCCTGCAGCCAGGCTTTCTCTGAAAAGTATTTTTAACTCTTCCTCCTTCCCACTCGTCTTCCCAAGCCAGATCCCCCGGGAACTCACTGAACAAGATCGTTCTCACTTACTCTGTCCCTGGTGACTGCACAAAAGAGCTTAGCTCTGCTTTCAGAAATAAACTTCTTACACCTACTTTTCTTGTCTATACCCAGTTTTTTTCCTTGCATTTTCACACGAAATCCCAGTTGTCAGGCCAACAAGGGGAAGTTTGAAGCCTGTTTGAATTTTAACTTGAAGTGGATGATTTTTTTTTTTTTTAAACATTTTTTCATCTTTCTGTATTTTGGAGTCCTTTGGGCAATGTTAGGCCTGTTTTTCCTGGCGCGTTCGCTGACCTGATTGACCAAAGTTTTTGTGCTGTTCTCATACTAATTTTGGAACTTTTTTCATGACATGCAGGCTTTTATTTAGTCTGGTCTTTTAAAGCTGTGGGCCCTACCCCAGTGGAGATATTGCTGCTGTATCCTCCACTTGATGGATGACCTCTGAGGTATTTTCTAACCTTAAGCACTCTGTGATTCCATCACCCCCAAACTGTGGGAGCAGCACAGGGGAGTCTCTCATCCAAGATCGACCACAGAGTGGGGTGAAACCTCCTTGTACTGGGTTTGTGTGGCCAGGTTTTGGTAGCCAGGGGCTACAGGACTGGCTTCTGAGAAGCTGCTGGAATAAATTACATTAATTCCCCCAGCTGAATCTGTTTTACCCATGGCAGTAACTGGTGAGTGATTCCTGTTCAGCTTTTGGCCACGCACAGCTCGGTGCCTGCCTGGAGGCCTCCTCCTGACTTTTTGAACCGAGTTTGCTCAGAACAAGGTGTGTTTTATAGCTGCAGGTATGCGCTGTAATCTCTTTCTCCCTGATTTCATCCTGCTGGGCAGAGGGGGCAAGAGGAGCAGAGCTGTGTGGGTTTGTTCTCATTGTTATTTCACGAGTGACGCTCAGCCCAGGGCTGTTATTTTTGGAGAGTTTGCTGCTCGTGTTTATTGCAGAGGCTCCTCGAGCTCTGGGGCTTTGAGGTGCGTAAATCTAAATAAGGATGACATTTAAAATAGGTTACATGCTCTCCCCAAGCGTGCAGAGAGGAAATATGAGTAGACTGACTTCAGATCCTTCAAGTAAGAAAATCCCCCGCGGGAGTGTCATTAAAGTTCTCAGCACCTCCAGGTAATTATATTCTGACATAAGTTGTTTGGACCACAATTCAAGGTAACTCTAATCTGGACCTCATTATGATGGATAAAGAGGAATTAATCACTGAGCTGAAAGCAGGATTGCTCCCTGGAGGCATGTGGTCGTGACCTGCCTGCTGAAATTTAGGCAAACACGGGACAGTTTTAGCTAAAATCTGTGTGTGTAAACACAGATACAGAGAGAGACTCATGAGGGTTGGGCAGTATAGCTGAGAGAAATTTAATGGGAAAGGAAGGATTGGGAAGGAAAAGGACATGGAGACGGAGATGGAAGAGGGAACTGAGAGTCATGGAATTGGGTTGGAAGAGACCTCAAAGGCCGTTCAGTCCCACCCCTGCCATGCAGGGACATTTTCCACTGTCCCAGGGTGCTCCAAGCCCCATCCAACCTGGCCTTGGACACTTCCAGGGATCCAGGGGCAGCCACAGCCTCTCTGGGACTTCACCCTGTGCCAGTCATTTTGCTTCTCCTAGACAAAATTCTTCCACAAACCACAAAAGAAATTACAGTTTTTGGGAGCCTGCTGGCTCTGCAGCAGGTACAATTTCCCTTCCAGAGCTGCCCCTGGACAATGAACAGCTGGGAAGCACCCAGGAGCTCTGCATAGTGGAGGAGCAGCATTCCATTTCTCCTTGGAAAGGAAGGCTCATGCACAGGTACTCAGCTGATGGGGGGAGTTTGGAGGACAACAGCCCCTTCCTGCAGTTTTCCAGGCTCTGACTTTTAGGGTTTTGGATTGTCTGCTCAGCCTTGTAGGGAGTAGAGGGTTTTTTTTGTCTAGGGTTATTCCCAGCCCTGGCACAGGGGTGTTGGAATCCCCATCCCTGGAGGGATTTAGAAGCCATGTGAATGTGGCACTTGGGGACAGGGTTAGTGGTGGCCTTGGCAGTGCTGGGGGAGAGATGGTCTCAATGATCTGAGTGGAATGATGAATAAATGATTCTGTGAGTCTGATTCTGAAAGACACACAAGGGGTCTGAAGTCCCACTGTGCTTCTCTTTTCCCTTATCCCAAGTGGATGGCCTGATATGGAATATTGAGAGCATGGCTGAGAAGAGAAAGATCTGAAGATCTTTTCTTCTTCAGTTGTTCCCCAGCACCACAGGCAGGAGTTCAGCTGATTGTGACTGGTACTAACTCTTCCCCTGGTTGAAAGGGATCCTTGTACTTTGTTCTGCAGGGGAATCTTCCAACACACCAGCGTGGCTCCAACAGGTTTCATGTCCAATGGGGATCCTGGTGTTTTAACTGCAGTAATGATTTTCCAGCCCAGAAAATCTTCAAGCCTACTTGAGCTTTCACAACAACTCAAATTTAAATTGAGTTTTAGACCTGAAGAAAGCAAACCATCTTCCCCCACTACCTTTGGTGCAGCATCCAAAAAATAACCCAGTGTTTTTTTCTTCATTATTGCAACCAGAATGCCCCTCTGAAGCATCAATCCAGGGCAGGTGTGGAACAATATTTCCTCTGTGCATCTTTTAACCCATCTTGGTAGGAACATGGGGTTGTTTTTCAGGAGTCAGAGTTTAAGGGCAGAGTTGCCTGTGCTTCTTGTCCAGTGATGAGATGTTTTGCTTCCTTTCCTGTTCCCTCTCTTTGTTTCAATCTTTTTTATATCAATCCTCAAGATTTACACACCGTCCTTGATAACAAAGGTCTGGAAGATATTTTGAAGATACAGATGATAAAATACTGCATCTTTACTTTCTTTCCCCTTTCCTCTACCCAAGCAAGGAGGCTTTACTTGCTTTACTATATATTTACATTTTAAAAATCTTGCTGCTGTCTGAAGCTGCTGGCTCCAGTTTGGCCTTTCTTGGGTGTTTTTTTTTAAAAATTCGTTTCTTTTTGTGTTGTTGTTATCCTCTCGAGGGAAAGAAACTGCTCGGGCTTCCAAGTTCCTTGAATAAATGTCAAATAAAACATACCAAACAATTATTCAAGCTGGTAATAAGCACTGAGACATCCTTCCTGTAGAGAAGCTGAACAATGGTTTCCTCTGACAGAAGCACAATATTAGGAGCCTTCCATATGTTGGTGCTGATTTAAACGGCGGCAGCATCTCCGAGAGGGATTGGAGGCCCCAGTGAGTATCTGGATATCCTGTGGGAAGAAAAGCTCTGTGGGTAACACCCTGACTCCCCCCGACAAAATTCTGGGAGTTTTGTCCCTGTCTCCTCAACATCCTCCAGTTTGGAGAGCGTTTTCTTCCTTCCCTGACATTTTTAATCCTTCCCAGCACATCCAGGCTTGCCCTGAATGCCTCAGGGAGACAGGTGAGCCATCCCTCACCTCCGGCTCCAGGGTGGCTCCCAGTTTGACCAGTTTGATGTGCATCCCCCTCAGCCCTGGTGAACACATCCCATTTTTGCTCCAGAAACACCCCCTCTCCTCCATGGGCTGCATTCCCTGGGGAGAGGATCCCACTGGGGTGGTAACAGTCACAGATATATTCCCAAAACCCCTCATTTTCCTTGCTTCTCCCAATTTTTAGGTACCCGATTGTGGGAGCACAACTCACACCCTGACTTTACTCCTCAGGTGGTGACCAGGATGGGCTTCTCCAGGTGAACCTGGCACTGGTGGTGTTGCCCTTGCTCGAACTGGTGGCCACCCTGACCCTGGGGACAATGGAAGGTGACAGTGGGAGCAGTGTGGCCAGTGTTGGAATGGCTGTGGCTCCTGGAGCTGATCCCACTCCTGCAGTCCAGGCTCAGCCCCCAAGGGAAGAGCCCGTTCTGGTTGATGGGTCCCAAACAAGGAGTGAGGAAATTGGCCGTGTTCCTGGATGTGGTGCCTCCTAAATCCTGCACAAACATGGAGAGCTGGGAGCAACCTCGGGGAGGACAGAGCTCCTCGGGTGGTTCTTGCTCAGAGCTGCCTCTGAATCTTTATTGACCCATTCAGACCTGGCCACAAAAGGTTGGGATGTCTGGAGGGTCAGGAGCAAAGTTCCCCTTCAGGCTGCTCTCCTTGATGCCAAAATCTCTCATCTTTTGGTGAAATTAAAAGGGTTTTGGGGCAATTTTTCTCTGTTGTGTGGCTCCAGGTGTTGGAGCTGGTAGAAGCACACCCAGCTGTTCTCCTGGGAGTCAGTGGGGTCAAACAGGCCCTTGGCTGGGGAGTCACCTCGATGATCACTTGTTCTTGGACACCATCACCACCCCAGGAATATCCTGTCCATTTGTGGTGTCCTGGATTTTGGAGAGCTGGAGGTGAACCCTCTTCCTTACTTGTAGGAGATCCCAAATAGACATGTTTTAGGAATTAATTTAATTTTCCCGTTATTATCATTAGTAGTGTTATTAAAATAATTTTTTTTCTAAGTCACAGAAACCCACAAGCTTCTGGCTCAGGGTGTGTGCTGACCAGGGAGGAGGGGACAGCAAGAGGGTCAAAGGAGAGGTGCTGGTGGTGCAGCAGTGCTGGGGCTCTTTCCTGAAGATTTTTGCTCCTTGGGTGGACATAATCAACCTCCTGCTCAGGATCACCACTCACCACCCAATGGTCCCCAGCAGCAGCTCAATCTGCTCCTCCAGGCTTTAAAGCCAACCTGGATCCACCTTCCCAGCAGAAATGAAGCCCCTCTGGGGAGGTCAGCGTGGAGGAGAAGCATCGTGGTGGCCTTGGTTCCACCCCAACCCTCCATGAGCTGTGTCCTGCTCCTCACAAACCCACTCTGCAGTACAAGGGGACACTTTTTGATGCAGAGAGCCTTCTCAAAGGATTTCTCTCCCCTCCTGGGCAGGAGGGATATCCATCTGATTTCACAACAGGGACAGGGAAAGCTTTCACAAGCCCTGAAGAAGTCGAGGCTGGCTGACCTCAGCCCCTCACGAGCTCCATCTCCCACATGACGCCACAGGTGTGGGGCGGCCTGGCTGGAAAACCCTTGCTAAATGACATCTCCCACACTTTTTTGGGTTTTTTTTGGTCCAGGTATGACCAGAAACAGGGGGAAGACAACCACAGAGAGCAAGACAACCACAGAGAGCAAGACTTGGAGCCCTTTTAGCTCTGCAGGGCCGAGCCCTGGCACAGGGATGAGCTGCGTGCCCCAGCCCGGTGCCCTCCAGGGCTGCACAGATGAAGGTTGTGCTGCATCCCCCAGGCTCCCCCAGTGCCCAGGGATGGATTGTCTCACATCCAGCGTGTGGCTGTTCTGCATCCTGCCATCCTCAGCACGGTTTTGTTGGAGAGAGAGGAGGAGGGAGCCCCGGCACGGCAGGAGCCCTCAGCCGGGCCCGGCACCCGCGCTCTGCTCAATGTCCATTTGTTCTGGGTGCTAACACGAAATGACAAAAGACTCCAGATTCATGATGAACAAAATTGTCCCCTTGCTAATTATTAGATTATGAAATGTGTTTCATAATGTAATGAATAATGGGACACACACACACACACACACACACACACACACATGCTGGCTTTTTTTTTTTTTTTTTTGTCCTGCTTGAATCTGGATTTTTTCATTGTTTGCCCCGGAGTTTTTGTTGGTAGGTTGAAACAGAGATGCGAAAAGAATGGGAAAGGCTGGGTTTTATTTGTGCCCTGCCTGTTAAAGCTGTGACTTGGCTCACACAGTAAGTGCAAACAATTCTCTCCTGGCAAGTGTTCAGTGGAGACATTACTGATGACAGACTTTATTAAGTGCAGGTTTGCTTGTTATTAAATTCGCTCTGTGCTTGTTTCCGAAGCTGCTGGCCTGGCCGGCTGCATCCTATTAGGATCTTTAGGAAGAAAGAAAGGAACAGAAGAGTGTATGCAGCACAGCCAGCCATGAGGTGATAGGGAAGCCAGCCCTGGGGAAGGAGACCCAAGGAGATAATTAATTGCTACGTTCAAAACAAACATTTGTTTGGTTTATAGAGTTAATTCAAGCCACCCCTTGGAGATTCCTGGTTTCCAGGTAAAGCTGGGCATGTGTTCCCATGTCAGCATGCTCAGGGCTGTGGGAGGTCAATGTATGTTGCATTAATTGTTTGTGTGGGGGGAAACCACCATTAAAGCAGAGGCATGTTTCTAATTTCTCAGAGCCTTAAACTCTTCCCTTTTCCCATCCCTGCTATTGTATGGACAGCACGCCACCAATGACAGCCTTTCTATACAAAATAAATATCTTACAATGTCTCAATCTCATGACTGAATGCCTTCATTGCTGCAGTTCCCAACTCTAATGGCCCAGGCTGTGGTAAAAATTAAAAGGTTTGAGCATCCAGGAGGTGGGTGCCAGGTATTTCCTGAAAATCAGCTCCCTTTTCAAGGTGTCCCAGCTCCAGATCCCATTAGAGAGTGATTTGTGTGAGGAATCTTGGCTGGAAGTTTGGAAGCAGTTGAAGCAAATGGGAGCTGCTGAAGTTTAATAGAGCAGGAATTGATCCACAGTAGTCAAAGATGAAAAATGGGCTGATTTTACACTGCAGATTTCAAGCGTTTTTGGACTGAGATTTTTCAAGTGTACCCTGTAAGGTGATACCTTGCTCCCATCAGCCTAGATCACTATAACCATAATTTTGTATCAACAGCTGGTTTGGTGTAGGCATCTGGGGATTTTTTTTCCCACTCTGAGTTTGCAATTTGTTCTTTAAAGCACATTTCTGATACGGGGCTGGCTGTTGAGGCAGCTTGCAGTGGTGAAACAGCTCAGAGTAGGTCAAGGAATTACGGTTCTTTCCCTCCTCAAGGTGAGAAATTCACAAAGAAAAACAGAAAAAAAATGGGATTCATCTTTTGTTTCCCTGCTTCTAATGGAACAATCTCCTTTCACCTCAGTTTTTGGGGGAAAAAGGAAACTGTACCTGCCACCCAGTGAATTTTGCTTTTGAGGGACAAAAACTCTTCCAGCCAAAGGGGTTCCAAGGAATGATGAGGTTGGGATGTGCCAGGCAGGTTTGCTCCCCTGGCATCTCCTACAGCCAGCAAGGACCCAAAGCCCTGAGCTGCTTCTGGGCTCCATCTCTGTGTCCTTTGACTATCAAAAACCACAGGAGGGAGGGGACAGAATAACAAAATACTTCTCTTCCCTCGTTCTTCCCTTCGGGCTTTTGAGGCACCACTAATGATGGTGGGTGAGAGTCTGTATTTGGCAATTTATCACTTTGGCACCCGGATGAAGGGACTGGCTGCACTCCTGATTTCCCTCTGAGGCCACAGACATTGTGTTATTTGGGTTTTTTTTTCCTGGGATCCTCCCTGGAGACCTGGGCCTGGAAGGAGTTTCTCCAGGTCTCCTGCTTTTGCCACAGAGATGACCTCGGGTGAGAGGTGCAATCCCCTTCCCAGGCTGCTCTGAAGGTCTGTGGTGGAGAAGAGCTTTACACAAAAGGCAGAATTGACTTCTCAGCTATTCCCAATTTAATTTAATTTGCACAGGTCTCTCTCTGCTCAAAAGCTCTGTCACAGCCCATCTTGGCATCCTGGAAATACTGGAGCAGTTTGATTTCTGGGCAAGTAATAACCTCCCTCAGTCAAAAGCTTTCCAGGGTGCTTTGTCTGCTGCCCATTTATTTTCTATAAGGCAGATGACTCCCCTCAACCTGAGATTGCTTTATCTCCCACTTTGCTCTCTCACTGAAATAAATTGCAGGAAAAATCCATATACTCCGGGGAGAATCCCGGGGAATGGATGTACAAAGGGTGCCCGGGTAAAATGAATATTGTGCTGATTCCATCTGAAAAATCATTACAAAGCTTCAGTCACAGAAAACCAACTCCACCCCCCTCCTTTCATTTTAAAAAACTGGAGCATGAATGTTTCAGGCCACGTTTTATCTGGGAGTCTCCCTTCCCAGCTTGGGAACACAATGAGGATTGTGTCCCAGGTATGTCGGAGCTATTTTGCTACTGTTGGTGAATTTAGATGGGAAAAGTCAGGCACAAAAGGGCTTAAGTGATTTGGTTCAATTAACTATAATTTATGAACCCCAATTCCCAGTTTGCTAATCAGAGTATCACACAATGGCCCTGATTTCAGAAATTGCTTAAATATGTGCCTCTGCTCGATGCTAAACATAAAAATAGGCAGATGGGCCATTTTGGAATGAGGAATGTTTTCCCAGTGAGATTTGATATCACTAAAATTTAGCCCTCGTGTTGAATTTACCTGCTTTTTGAGGAGGGGAGAGTTTGGAGAAAGGAGGGAGAGCTGAAACCTGAAGGACTCTGATGTTTGAAAACCTCTCAGCTCAAAGTCTTCTCATGACATGAAGGGCTGGGGGAGCTGCCAGAGGGGGCTCTCAGGAACAATGAAATGCTCAGGGTCAGAAAGGAAGAAAAAAAAAAATCATAATTCTGCAAGGTGAGAGGAGAAGACATTAGAGAAAGATCAGGAAGCCCCTCAGCATCCTGAGTGGTCATGATGGGATGGATGGGAAGGGAAGGGAGCTTCCTCCACACCATCAGAGCTTCACCAGCTTCAGCAAAGGAGGACTAAGCTTCCATTTAGCATTTCATTGTCTCCTGCTCTTATTTTTCACTCTGTTTTTCCCTACAGAGGTGCCCAGAGACTGCAGTTCCCAGCTCTCCCCAGCAGCCTGTTGGGATGACCTGCAGAGGAGATAATTTTATGGAGATACCATAAAAAAACCCATCTGATCCCAGTTTAAAGCTCTTCCAAGAATTTATGTGTGATTTAATAGTCCAAAGGCCTCTTGGTTCCAATTTGTGCCTACCCTGACTTTTCCAACCTTCTGGTTCTGCACAGCCCCCTGAGAAGAGGGAGCCAGCTGGGTCAGGCTCTGCTCCCAGGGAACAGGATGAGAGGAAATGGCCTCAAGCTGTGCCAGGGGAGGTTCAGGTTGGATATTTCCTCTTGGAAAGCGTGGTCAGACATTGGAAGGGGCTGCCCATGGAGGTTTGGGGTGCCCATCCCTGGAGGTGTCCAAGGGACACCTGGGAGTGGCACTCAGTGCTCTGGGCTGGTGACAAGGTGGGGATTGGTCACAGGTTGGACTCGGTGATCTTGGAGGTCTTTTCCGACCCCAGTGATTCTGGGATTCATCCTGTGCAGTCCTGTTGACCTGAAGTTTTGAGGACACCGTTGGATCCACGAAAAGCTGTTCTCTCTGCCTCTTGCTCTAGGTAATGTTTCATTTTCCTTCTCTTTTCCCCATGCTCAGCTAAAAACAACCCACACTCACTGGTGTTTTAAACTGTTCCCAGCAAGATAATTACCTATTTGAAATTCCACAATTATTTCATTATGTATCATTACAGAGAAAAAAAATTAAAAATGCAATCCCATAATGCAGTTAATGGAAATTATTAAGTTCTACAAATAACTTCCATGAGAGTCATTATTTGCTGAACATGGGCTGAGGAATCCCAGGCATTTACACACGGAGCCACATCAGAGCAGAGTTGCTGTGAAAATGAGGATTTGTCACTTTGTAAGTGACACTCACCACAGATTCAAAACAAGCTGCAGGGGGAAGGTCATCATCTGGAAAGTTCCTGCCCCTGGTGATGCTTCCATGGGGATGATCCATGTTTCCATGAGATGCCTGTGTCTCCACCATAGCTGAGGATGAGCAGAATAACTCCATGGATCTCCTGCAAGGAGTTCCTGGGGGTATCCCTGAAAACAGGGGCTCCAGGTGAGTACAGACTTTTAGGAGTGTGTTGGAAGGGTTGGGATGGCCACTCTGGGATATGTCCAAAGCCAGGATGAGCCTTGTCCATGCGTGCTGGGCCCAGCCAGAGTCCAGGAGGAGCCAGAGATTCCATCCACATCATATTCTAGGAAAGGGAAAACACCAATTTCAGGCCAGCATAAAGGCCTGTTGTTCCCCAAACGATCCCATTCCATCTGCCCAACCCTATTTCTGTGCCCACCCACCCTGGAAGCCATGAGAGCTCTTCTATCCATCATAATTCAGGGAGCAAAGAGCTGCCAAGGCCCTGGGGCTGCTGAGTTCCCATGTAAACAAGCCCTGCCCCATACAGGGGAGCACAGGACACTGGCATTGTCTGCCACACATGGATGTCATAGGGTGAAGGACACAAAGCCTCGCATTGTGCTGGCATTCCCGTGTCCCCAAATGACTGCTGCCAGCCCTGCTGCATTCCCATTATCAGGGAAACCACCCCCAGTGCACTGAGGGGGCAGCAGGGGGGTTTTACTGTTGTCCCTGGGGGTCTGGGCTCACCTGGGTGCTGGAATCATTTTCCAAGGTGGGGCTCAATCCCTGCTCCTGGCATTTTCCTGAGGTCAAGAGGGGGGCATTTCAATTCACATCTGCAGCAGGAATACTGTGCAGTCTGCTCTGCTCTCCCTATTTGGATTTGGTCCTAAAAGTCTGTTCCAACTTTAATGATTCCCTGCAGGACACAAAGAGCCTGAATCCAGGAGGTGGGTTATGATAAAATGGACCTTTCCTGTCCATTTGGAACCAGACTTAGAACCACACTGCCCACAGCATCTCCAGTTCTCTCTGGGATTTGGGATCAGTGGGGTGATGGTGGCCTGGATGGACAGCCTGGAACGCCCAGACTTCACCTGGAGTGGGGAGGACGGGTGAATCAAAGGGAACTGGGTAGGTGGGATGTGTTGGATTTTCTGGAAAAACAATGCACACAAACCTGCATTTTTTCCTCCCAGCACTTTGAATTTAAAATGCAAAGATACAATTTGTGGCAGAATGGGGGTGGTTCCCCCATTTTTCTAGGCCTGGTTTTATAAAAGTCTGAGGGCTGGAGGAGATGAAGGTGGTGTTTCCCATTCCTTTGGATCAGCTGGTTGGGATGGGCAGTGTCATTGCTCTGGTGCCCTCTCTGCCACTTCAGGGTGTCCTCTGGCCCAGAACATCTTGTCCTAGAGATGGAGCTCTCCAGTGGAGCTACTTTGCAACACTCAAGCTGTTCCAGAAGGTTTCCAGCCGTTCCTCAATTATCATCCCCCTGAATTTATGCAGAAGAGAACCAGGCTGGTGGCTCAGCTGTTTTTTCTTTTTGAGGCCATGAAACTCTACTCATGCACCAAACTGAGTGAAAAGGGATTTTTTTGCCCTACAACTAAAATTTCACTTTTTAAATGCCCCACCTGACCCCAAAGAAAGCCTTCCTGCCCCTTCCTCCTATTCAAACATTCCCATTTCTGGGCTCTTCCCTCTTTTGTGATAGCATGAGCATTTTTAGCAGCAGGCTTTTCTTTCCCTGGGTTAAATTTAGTCCAGCTCATTCCTCCAACGTCCTGCCCCTGCTATTTCATTCCTCAAAGACTTTCCTGTCTCAACCATCTGTAAGATAGTTTCACACAGATGGAAATTCCTTTCTTTTTCGCTTCTGGGAAATGTTGGTGTTGTAATGGCTGAAGATTTTCCTTGGGATGTGGGTTTTGAAAGGGATTAATGCAGCCAGGGGAGCACCTGTGTCTACATGATGGTGCTCCTGTTGCTCATCCACGTTTCTGTCATGAGGCTCTTGTGATCCTGCAGCTGTGAGGCAAACAAATCATAATAGTTATTCCCAAGGAAAAAAAAAAAAAAAAAAAAAAAATTACTCTGCCATCCAATATCTACCTCCTTGCCTGACTGAATTTCTCAAACTGATCCCAAGTCTGGACTATTCTTTGTTTCAGACACTGGTGGTAGGTCCTAGATAAGAGCTGCAATGTTCCCAAATAATCCCAGCCTTTATTATCATGAAATCATAGAAGGGTTTAGGTTGGAAGGGACCTTAAAGGTCATCCAGATCCATCCCCTTGCCATGGGCAGGGACATAATTCCACTGTGAGGAGGACTTGGAAGATCCTGAAGAATTGGGTCAGAGCATTCTGTGCTGCTGTTTGGAGTGGAAGGATGGAGCTGTCTCCTCCAAAACTACCCAGAAAAGGATCCTGCTGAGACCCTTGATGGTCAGAATGGCTGGATGGGGGTAAGCAGTCTGGAAACTACTCCTGAATGGCCAAGAGACAGGTTCAGCTTTGCACCTGCATGGTCTGGGGACTGGCAGCAGGGCTTGGTGGGGACAGGGGACAATCCCCTGCCCCACAGCACCAGAGCCAGGCAGCAGAGGTGCAATACCCCTCTCGTGGGTGGTCAGTAAACTCCTCCACTGCTGTAGGAGTTGGCTCCAATAATTCCAATTGGCTCCAATAATTCCTGGCTTGGAGGAAGAGACGAAGTGCACCAGGTTTTAGTGCAGCTGGAGCTTTGAATAAACAGGGAAACAACTTGTTCCCATGACTCCCCACTGCCTTGGAGGTATTTTTGGTTGTTTATTACCCTCTTGTTCCTATCTTCCAAATCCCTCCTCCTCTCTCTTCTCTTTTTAATAGACTAGGTAGACTCTGAAATCCTCAAGCATCCTTCTTCCCGAGGGATATTTGGCCTCGGGCGAGGTACAAATTACAGGTTTAACAATAAAGGAGAGCACAATTATCCCTTGTGCCTCTCGGCTGTCGCTAACGAGCTGACAAAGGTTCAGCTTTTGCTGCTCGGGAGATTGTGCTGACCCTGGGGCAGAGATGGACAGCGCCTGGGCCAGGGAATGAGGAGGAATTACAGGATTCAGCTCCCTCCCTCCGGGCTTCTGAGCATCCAGAAAGTGGGAGCATCATATAAGAACAGAGAGCCTTGAAAAGACACGACCAATGCTTCCTCGTCGAGGAAACGCAGAATTTGAGCTGCAAAAGAGATGAAGGGGTTCGTGGACACGGCCAGGCTGTGTGGCTGTTCCTGGATCCATGCGGTTTTTTTATGGAGGGAGGAGACTGGAAAAACACTGCCTCGGGGCATCCTGTGCTTTGTGTCCTTTCCTCTCCTTCTTACATCTTTTCTAGAAGGTTTTCCAGGTTCCTCCAGTGCCAGCAATCCTGTCTGAGACCCTGAAAAATTCCTGTCCTATGACAAAACCTACCCTCCATCTGAGCTGGGAAAGGGGCTCAGCCTGGAGCAAAGGAGGCTCAGGGGGGTCCTTGTGGCTCTGCACAACTCCCTGACAGGAGGGGACAGCCGGGGGTGGGTCAGGCTGTGCTCCCAGGGGACAGGGACAGGAGGAGAGGGAACGGCCTCAGGATGGGCCAGGGGAGGGTTAAGTTGGATATTGGGAAAATTTCTTCATGGAAAAGATGGTCACATGTTGGAGTCCCCATCCCTGGAGGGATTTAAAAGCTGTGTGGCTGTGGCACTTGGGGACAGTGTCAGTGGTGGCCTTGGCAGTGCTGGGGGATGGCTGGACTGGATGATCTTTGGGGATTTTTCCACCTTTAATCGTTCAGTGATTGTATCTGTTGATGGCACCATCTCTGTTCCTGCTGAGTGAGACCAGGACCTCCCTGCTGGCCCAGGTGTAGGACAGGGGTGTCAGCATAACAACTTCCAGGCAGAGAGGAAATCCCTCCTGATCTTCCTCTGGGAATTTTTAGCCTGTTTCTCTTCTTCCAAGCTGCTAAGCCCTTCTTAATCATGGAGGTCTGGAGAGCAACTTCCCACAGTGATGGGCAACTTTTGCCCAGGGAGGTTTGGAGTCCCCATCCCTGGAGGTGTCCAAGGAATGGCTGGATGTGGCACTCAGTGCTCTGGGCTGGGTGACAAAATCAGGATTGGACTCAATGATTTTGGAGGCCTTTTTCAACCTCAGTGATTCTGGGATTCTATGAAAATCTTTCCCTCAGGAGAACATCCACCTCCCCCCCAGTATGCTTCTGTTTTGCTCTGATCCACTTCTGCAGAAGAAGATCAACTCAGGCAGAAAAAAACCTGTCATTTTTGGCTTTTTTTTTTTTCCCCTTGAAATGTGGGTGTGCTGGGTGAGGAGCTAGCAGGAGAAAATACGTGAAAAAGTGGAAGGGAGGGTTCAATCCAGGGCCAGTGAGGTTTAGGGGTTAAAGCTGTGGGTAGAGCCAGCCCTTGCCACCCCCTCAACCTCTGCACGGCGCTCGCCAGTTTTATCTCGGTTTCGCTTCTATTTGCTGTTGTTGTTTTTAATCATAAAATGACTATTTGTGCAATGCAAATAGCAGAGCCTGCTGTGAGCCACTTAGCAGAGCCCAGAAATGTCACTCTCCACATTCATCCAGCCTCTCCCATGCTGGGTTTTCAACAGCTGCACTGGGGCGCTGGCCACGCTCTTCCAGGAAAGCACCATGTCACTCATCCCTCTCTCCACCACCCTGCTTGTCCCCTCCTTGCTTGGCATTGAGGTTTCCAGAGCTGGAACACCCTTGTCCAGGAGGGGTAAGAGGTTGTGGCCACTCCAGGCTTGCCCAATTTATTTTTGTTATTAACACACGCTCAAACATTCCAGCATTGAGAGGGTTCCAACAGCTCCAAAGGGTTAATCCACGCTGGGTGCTCAGGTTCACTTCCTGACACGGTGGTGTCTGGTCGAAGGTGGAACTTGATGCTCTTGGAGGTCTTTTCCAAGCTTTGTGATTCCGTGATTCCACACCCAGAGGGTGCTCCAATGGCAGGATATGCCCTGGATCCACCCTGAGTGAATGGGATGGTTTTCTTTGAAGGACAATCACAAAGTGTTACTCTTTGTTTGAGGAATTGGGGGCTTTCAAGCCAGATTTTTTTTTTTTTCACAGCTGTGCTTCATGAGCACAGGATTCTGTCCTGCCTTCCCTCATGGCATTTGGGATAAATAGTTTGGAACTAGGGTGGAAGATGCCCCCACAGCACTTAGGCCATCTCAGAAATACTGGAAAACCTGTGTTCTCTCTGCTGACTGAAAATGTGAAAAACCCTACTTTTTTTGCCTCATTTTATTCCTTAATCTGAGCACTTTTCCTTGGGTTTGAACTAATATTTTAATTCAGTTCCATGTTGCTTCTTCATCTGTGGCTCCAAAAGGAATTTAGACAAAAGCACCACTTTGATATCAGCCTAAAGATTTTCCCCTCGTGCCTCAAACACGATGCTTCACACACACCTCTGACTGAGAAATCCCTAAATTGCTGCTTGCCAAGAGGAGAGGATAACATGGGACTGCTGCTCCCTTACTTTCCCCACAAATTTAATCTGTGGCTGGAGAGGACAGGTGGCATCCCAGGGAGACTTGTGCTATCAGAAGGCTCTTGACTCTCAATCCCAGACAGGAATTCCAGTCTGCTCAGAGCAGATAAATGCAATTTTAAACCCTGGGCAGCATTAGTTCTGGCAGCCCTGAGCAGTGGCAGTGTCAGAAGCACAGGAGTTGCTTTGCCTTGGTGGGCTGTAACGCCAGCAGCTCAGAGGTAAAATGGATCAAGTGGAAAACCCCCAGAAGATGAGAGGAAGAGGCCATCTGACAGCCCTGCAGCATCCCTGCCGTGGCAACCAGCCTGGAAAGAGGTGGAGAGGGAAAGGGGGAAGGCTTGGGAAGGGCTGAGCTGGCAAAAAACCCTGTTGGGGTGCAGAGGATTTGGGGCAGGGAAGGTGGAGGAGGTCAGGAGCCAGGGGATGGGGAGGAGATGATCTTTCAAGTCCCTTCAAACACCAACCATTGTGTGATTCCGTGATAAACAGGGCACCAAAGCAGAGCCAGGCTGGATCCCACTCCACACAGGGATGTGACATTTTTCCTGCTGGGAATGAAGAGGATGGAGCCAAGGGAGTAACTGCAGAGGGGGGGACAAACACCTGGGAGATGATTCCCAGCTGGTCTGTGAGGTGGCAGGAGACCCTGGAGAGATCCAGAGTGACAGACATGGGGCTAAGGCAGAGCCAGCAAGGCCTTTGGAAAAGGGGGATGTTCCCACTCACCCTGCTCCTGACACAGCTGTGGATCCAGGGCTGAAGGCAGGACACTTCTGCCAGCCCCTGTCCCTTTTATACAGGTGCCAAACCCAGCCTGTCTTCCTTCTTTTGTGCCTTGCTTATGTCAGGAGGACTGAAAATGCTGTAAAGCATCGAGGAATGTGCCAACAGAGCTGCTGCCAAGCAGAGCCTCTGCAGCCCTGGCAGTGCTGCTGAGCACAGGGTTGTATTTGCAGGGGTTTTAGGGGGAGATAAGAGGTTTTCCCTTATCAGTGGCCAGGTCTTGGCAGGGCAGCCTAGCTGACTCCCTGCCTGGGGAGGGCAGCTGCCTAAGCAGCCAGTTTGGGTATTTCTGTAGGGTTCCTCCTGCCTTGGTTTCATTTCTGGGCATCTTTCACTGTGTTCTTACAGTGATTTGAGTTTCATCCTCCTGGCTTTGCCCTGGTAGGGATTTGGGGAAAGCCATGAGCTGGTGTGATTGTCTTTTCTCCCTCTCATTAGCACTGCTTGGAAAGATGAGATGCTCATGGAGCAACTCACCATTGCAATCCCTGAATTTATTGCATCCCCGATTTTCCCACTCTTCTGCAAAATTCCCAGTGCCATCAGGCTGCATCTGCAGGATTGGAAGGGTGACACTTTTTTCTGATTTTTGACAGCTCAGGCTGCTTTGAAAGCCCTATACTCTGGGAAGTTCCCACTACTCATCAGGATTAAGAGCATGGTGTCATAGAGGTGACCGAAAATTTGTGCCATGGGTGTTGGAATGTTGTTCTTTATTATTATCCATGTTCCACTAAGTGGCATCATATCCCTTGTTTCTGTTCCCTCATCTTAACTCGGTCTCCAAATATTGAGAATTTTCTTTATCAAGAGGACAGGAAATAATAAGAGAGGAAAAATGTTTGCCAACTGAAGGGAAATGTGTTTTTGGAAGAATTTTTTCCCCAGTTTCTGGATGTAAAAAAAAAAGAGAAGTAATTGCTTTGGAAAAAAAGAGAAACATTTCATTTAAACTCCCTCCTTTGCTTGGAGTTTGGAATGCACAGGCTCCTGATCCTTCAGGTTCTCCACAGCCCCCCCAGTAAAGGGTTGGCTCTGTTCTGGGTTCAGCAGCCACTGTGTCATTTGGGTCCCTGCACTTTCTAATTTGCAGAAAACATTTTCAAAATGAAATTTTCACAGCGAGTGGGTTCTGGCAGCAGGAGGCTGCCACAGGGAGAGCCTTTGGGAACAGGGAATGAGATTCCATAGCTCCAAGATGTTTGCAGTTATGTGTGGCCAACGACAGGTCTGGTTTGAAATGAGTGACCCTGTGCTGGTCTCTGCCCAGTCCAGAGAGCCAAGGAAACACTGCAGGAGGTTCTGTTCATCATCCCATGGCTCATGTGAGTCTGGAGGAAAGGGCAAGAGGAAAAGAAAAGAGCAAACAGCTTCAAATTACACCAGGGGAGGGTTACGGTGGATATGAGGAAAAAATTCTTCATGGAAAGGATTGTCCAGCCCTGGAACAGCTGCCCAGGGCAGTGTTGGAGTCCCCATCCCTGGAGGGGTTTAAAAGCCATGTGGATGTGGCACTTGGGGACAGGGGTCAGTGCTGGCCTTGGCAGTGCTGGGGGAATGGTTGGACTGGATGAGCTTAGAGGGTTTTCCCTGATTAAACAACTCTGTGATTCCATGATTTGGCTTATCCACGCTCACCAAAGAACCAAGTGAGGAGGAACTTTGATACACAGGAAGTTGTCTCTGTCCTTGCTGAGCAGCTCTTTCACCAGATGAATAAAAGAGGAGAGATTTAGATCAGAAATTAGGAAGAAATTCCTCCCTGAGAGGGTGGGGAGGCCCTGGCACAGGTGTCCAGAGAAGCTGTGGCTGCCCCTGGATCCCTGGAAGTGTCCAAGGCCAGGTTGGATGGGGCTTGGAGCACCCTGGACTGGTGGAAGGTGTCCCTGTCCATGGCAGGGGGTGGAACTGGATGATCTTTAATGTACTTCCAACCCAAACCATTCCATGACTCCATGGTGTCTGAAGGGTGAATTAAAAAAAACCCCACACCAGACTGACCAAGGACTTCAGCAAAAAGTGACAAGCCAACACGAGCTGCCACTGCTGGGCAGCTCTACTGACCTCCCAAGAGAGGCAAAGAGGGTTTGCAGGTGCTGCAGGAAAAGGTGAATTTCTAAGGAAGGTTTAAAACAGAGGGAGAAGGTGTTGCTGTGTGGTTGTATTTAGGGATTTTCCTCAGCATGTAGCCAGACAGGGAAGTAGCACAAAATTCCTTGCTTGGAGATCCAGCAGCTCGTAGAGGGTGCACCAGGAGCCTGGAGATGGAGGTGGGATCTGAGGTGAGACAGGAGGGGGCACAGAGGCTTTAGAGAACAGAGGCCAATCCCTTCTCCCCTCCTCAGACACAGAAACCTTGACCTGACCACTTCAAGGAGCTAAAAATCCCCTTGAAGATTTTTTTGCAGGTGGAATGAAGGCAATTTTGCACCAGAGGAGCCCAGAGGAGAGGCTGTGGCAGCACAGCAGAACGAGAGCCCTGAGGAGCTGTTGGGAGGGCAGTGCCTTGAAATTCTGGGGGCGAGGATGAAGGCTTCAGGGATGGAAGAAAACCTGCCCACACCACCTGAGGCTGCTGTGGATTTGATCTTCGTTATCCACAGGAAAGGGAATTTCTAAATTCAGGTAGAGCTGTGGGTGGGAGTTAGAAGATCAGGCTGGGATTAAATAGAGCTGTGCTGAGCCTGATGCCTTAAGTTTTAGCTTTTATATTTTTCAGACTCTGTGCTGGTTTAGTGTGTAGTTCTGGGTTTCATATTAAGCGTTACTAAACTCTTCTCACAGGGTAGGTGGACAAAATAATTCCTTTTCCAGCTTGGGACCAGGACCAAGGATACAAATTTCAGGCCCAAGAACAAAAACAACAGTGAATTGAAGAGAGAAAAAAGGAGGATGGAACTTCATTACCTGAAGGTGTAATTAGACAATTAACTCCAATATGCTGATGGACCAAAAATTATCAAAGTGTGAGACCTTGTGACTGAGTGTCCATTTTGTGACCATTTTGGGGTTCAACATGGGTTTAGCCCAGCCAGGCTCTTGTGCTGCCCAGGTGTGCCCATTGCTTCCACATGCACAGTGATTTTCATTGTAATCTTGTCTTTTATATTTGCAACCTTCCAGACTCAGGGAATCTCTTGGCTTAAAAGCTGGAAGCTGGTTTTTTTTTTTTTTTTTTTTTTTTTTTTTTTTTTATTTTTATATAAAGAGCTCAGCAGGAATCTAGAATTTAAGAGACAAGAGAGAATTGCTCACTCTTCAGATATTGGCAGCAAACCACTCTTCCAGTGTATTTCCCTGGAAAGAGGGGAGGAATACATGGAAATAAATCTAAACCCAGTGTTTTAAAACCCTCCAGATAATCACCTTCGCACCTAAAGTAGGTGTGGGATGGCTTTTCAAGCCATCAGCTTTCCTCACCTGGCAGATCCAAGCAGGGTAATCCAGAGCTGAAAAACCTATGCTTGGATGAGTGATTCTGTGCAAATTCTCTATGAAAATGTGCACTTTTTGTGAGTCAGGGTCACCTTGTTGTGCTGTTTGTACAACACCTGCAGGACTGGGGTCAGTGTCTGAGGGATGCTGCTCATGTCTGTGTTTCCAGCAATCCCAGCTGAGGATGGATTTGTGTCCTGGGGCTGTATTTGAAAGCAGGAAATGTTAAAAAAAAAAAAAAAAACCACCAAAAAACCCCAAAAGATGAGTAAGTGATGCTTCACAATGTCTTAATTTGGAGGTCTGTGTAACACTGTATTTTGAGGGTTTTTTTAGTTTTTTGGGTTTTTTTATGGTGTTCATGTTAAAAAAAAGAGTTAAAAGTGGGATTTTTCTTTCCCACCTGAAGCAATGAGGTCACACTGGATCACAGACTCATGAAATGGCTCGGGTTGGAAAGGACCTAAAAGACATTTAATTCCAACCCCTTCCCACTGTCTAGGTTGCTCCAGGCCCTGTCCAGCCTGGCCTTGGGCATTCCCAGGGATCCAGGGGCAGCCACAGCTGCTCTGGGAATTCCATTCCAGCCAGGAATTCCTAATTCCCAAGATCCCAGCCCAAGCTCCCCTTTCCCAGTGGAAGCCATTCCTTGCGTTCTGTCCCTCCTGTCCCTATCCCAAATCCCTCTCCTGGGGCTCTCCTGGAGCCCCTTCAGGCCCTGCCAGGGGCTCAAAGTTCATCCCAGATCCTTCCCTTCTCCAGGGGAACATTCCCAGCTCTCCCAGAGCAGAGGGACTCCAGAATCCTGGAATGATTTGGGTGGGAAAAGACCTGAAATCCCAGCAATTCCACCCCATCCACGGGCAGGGACACATTCCCTGATCCCAGGTGGATCCAACCCAGCCTTGGGCACTTCCAGAGATCCAGGGACAGCCCCAGAAAATCTGGGAATTCTATCCCAGCCCCTCCCCACCCTCCCAGACAGGAATTCCTAATTCCCAAGCTCCCAACCCAAGCTCCCCTTTCCCAGTGGAAGCCATTCCCTGGCTCCTGTCCCTCCAGCCCTTGTCCCCAGTCCCTTTCCAGCTCTCCTGGAGCCCCTTTAGGCCCTGGAAGGTCACAGTAAAATCCTCCCAGAGACAAACCACAGAGGTTTGGCCACTCCCAACCAAATTTAGGCTGTGGTGGGTCCAGCTCATCCCTCTTCACCAGGAGATGCTGTGGTGCCAAGGAACAAAGCACAACAGAGGAAATAACACATCAGACACCTCTGTCACCAGGTTGCTTCATCTTATGCATCACTGTCTTGATGACCTTTTTCAAGAGCTTTCTCTTAATGAACAGTTATTTTTCGAGGAGGGACACAGTGCTTCTGACGCCTCCCTTCACTCATCGTTTCCTTTGTTTGTCTTTGCTTTGTTTTGTCATTTCTTTCAGGTGAATTCTTGAACCAGAAATGAATCAACTTTTTTTTTTTTTTTCTCTCTTTCTCTTTTTTTTTTTTTTTTTTTTTTTTGATCAAAAGCACAAAGTGTCCCACAGAGCCCGGGCACATTCTGCTCTCTGAACTCAGTGTTGGCACCACACCATGACGAGGATGTGTTTGATGAGCTCCTAATGACACTGCAAAGAGCTGTCCCCTGCTCCTGGCTCCAGTGTGACACTGGAGGCTTTGAAGCCTGGACAAGTATTTAATTGACATCATGGAGCTGGCCCGGTGTCACCGTGCCGGAGCTGTCAGAACAAAGTGGAGGAACAATGGAAGTGACCTTTTTGTTTAGATGATGTTGGAGTAGTGGGAAGAACAGCCAAGAACTAGAGAAAATGGGATTCCTGGGGCTTTTCTGTGATTTTCCACCCTGTGGCATGGGGTATAGAAGGGACTCTAAAAATCATCTTGTGGGCAGGGACACCTTCCACTATCCCAGGTTGCTCCAAGCCCTGTCCAAGCTGGTTTTGGATATTTCCAGGAATGTGGTGGCCGCAGTTTCTCTGGGAAACCTCTGCCAGGGCCTCCCCACCCTCACAGGGAGGAATTCCTTCCTAATTTCTAATCTAAACAACTCATATCTAATTTAATTTAAAGCCATTAATGTCTTTATATGCTGCATCCCAGAAGAAACGAGATGTGCTGGATATCCAGTCAGGCTCTTAGCGCTGGGAAAACAGCCAAATGCAAAGAAGAAAATTGTTGACCACACCTTCAGATCCTTGAGGTCTGTTTGTCCAAAGGCAGAGGGTCCACGGGATCCATGTGGATCCCACATCAGGTTCCAAGACATGGACCTAAGGTGTCACCACCACCAGCAGAAGAGGCCATCAGGAGTGTGATGACAAAGGCACCTCCCAGCTGTCACTGGCCATGTCACCGTGTGGTGTCTGCTAGTTTTAAACTGGTTCCTGTCTCCTTTTCATCCTTCCTGGCTCAGAGCAGCCAGGACAGGCTGCTAGCACAGAAATGTGCTGCTGGTTATTTTTACACATCCCTGCTTCGCAAGGAGGGAGCGTGTGGGAAGAACAAATGATCTGTCCTTGCAGATTGGAAGGGAGGGAAGAAGTAAACAGGATTTTAAGGCAAGATTGGGCTTGAAAACCAGCAAGCCTGGACTTTAAACCACGACTGGGCTCAGAGGTGGCTTTACAAGGAAAATGGGTGATTTTCATCCCTGGCAAAGCCAGGGGAAGAGAAAGCCAGGCAGGAGGAAGCTCTGAGAGAGGTAACCAGGCCTTCTGCAAGGGGTCAAGAGGAAGGATCCTTTTCCACAGGAGCTTGGCCATCAGCAGAGCAGGCACTGGCTGGGCTTGGACTGTAATCATGGAATCATCATGGGATCATGGAATGGTTTGGGTTGGAAGGGGCCTTAAAGCTGCCACGGGCAGGGACACCTTCCACCATCCCAGGGTGCTCCAAACCCTGTCCAACCTGGCATTGGACACTCCCAGGGATCCAGGGGCTGCCACAGCTTCTCTGGGAGATCCATTCCAGGGCCTCAGCACCCTCACAGGGCAGAATTCCTTCACAAATATCCCATCCATCCCTGCCCTCTGGCAGTGGGAAACCATTCCCAGTGTCCTGTGAATCCAGGCCCTTGCCCAAAGAAGAATTTCTTCCTAATATCTAATATTGGATCATGCAGGATTTGTGGGCACCCGTGGATGGTGTTTTCCAAGGGTTTTATCCCCTTTAGAAGGACTGTGTGAGTACTGGATGGTTCAAAGGAAAGATCTGATCCTGGCTGGCATCAGCTGTGGATCCAATGTTCTCAGCCCAGGACAATTTTATTGGATTGATTCTCCTTGCTGGTGTAACCAGCAGCTCTGTAATCATAACTCTTATTCTTCATGGCTCTCCACAGACCCATTAAACCCCATTGTAATCTGTAGGATCCCTGGAGGATAAGAAAATTAATAGCAGTGCCTGTGCATCACAGTTACCACCAGGCAAAACTCAGACATTCCTTTTTACTGGAAAGTTCAACTCTCTGGAAAACAGTGATTCAGAATTACCAAATCTTAAGAAAACAGGAATAACTGAAATAAAACACCAGAACTCCTTTTCTCAGCTATTTCAAAACCTGTACCTTGAGCTGCTCTAAGAGAGACCAGACTTATTTTTCTTTTAATTTACTTTTAGAGTTGTATTAAAAAAAACCACCACAACCAGCTGCTTCTCTAATTAACACCGAGTGAAACAGCTTCTTTAACCATCTAATTCAAAATGTCAAACAACTCCCAGCAGTGAGACACACCTCAAACAAGCAGATAAGATGTTTCATTAGAGCAGGAGCTGCTTGCAATATTGTGGAAAATTGATAGCAGGCGAAAAGAAAAGCAGAAAAATGAGGAGCTGGAGTGGGAGGCAGGCAGGAGAAATCCTAGGTGAAGTTGGCACCCAGCTGTTGTCCCAGGTAGATTGTTATGTGCAATTTCTTTTTTTACCTCCTTTAATTCTATTTTTTTTTCCTGGGAAATTGACTGATTTCCAAGAGAAATCTTCAGTCTTGCCAAAACTTCATTTTTCTGAGAAAACTGCAGTCGTGTTAAACCTGCAGCACCCACAGAACCTCTGCTGTGAGGTTCATGCACGCCCCCAGAAGATCAGACAATCCATTTTCTGCCCATTTTACAGCCAAAGAAGAAGCCCAGGAGTGACTGAGTCCCTTCTTCAGGGGCTACAGCTTGGTCTTTAGGGTCCCTTCTAAACCAAACCGTTCCATGATAGTGTGATTAATCCATGTTTAATCACTGGTTTGTAGGGACTGCAGCTCCTCCTATGGAGCAGAGGATTTGTAAATATTCAGAGGACACCCTCTATCTTGAAAAAAACTCAGCTTAAGTTCATATAACCATAGTCAGGGATGAAAACAAGAATAATTAATGTAGGAAAATGGAGGAAATAGGAGTAAATTCTTGACTGTGAGGGTGGGGAGGCACAGGTTGCCCAGAGAAGCTGTGGCTGCCCCTGGATCTCTGGAAGTGTCCAAGGCCAGGTTGGATGGGGCTTGGAGTAGCCTGGGGCAGTAGAAGGTGTCCCTGCTCATGGCAGGGGGTGGGAAAAGATGGTCTTTGAAGGTCCCTTATGACCCAAACCATTCCAGAATTCTGTAAATGTGTAAAGCATTCCCCATGGAAAATAAAATGAGTGGAGGCTCCAAGGTATTCCTGAATCTGGCAGTGACTGCATCTCCATGTCTTGCAGGCAGCACCTGAGGTGAGAACCAGGACCTCAACCTCATAATGACACTTGTAGATGAGGAAAATACCTGGGAAATAAGAAATTATACATTTGTTTAGGCTGGGAAAAAACCCTCTAAGATCATCCAGTCCAACCATTCCCCCAGCACTGCCAAGGCCAGCAGTGACCCCTGTCCCCAGGTGCCACATCCACATGGCTTTTAAATTTTTTAAACCCCTCCAGGGATGTTTTGCTAAGCTGGACCCGAACTTCTGCTCTGCCTCTGACCCTTGGTGTCCAGTGAAGGCTCCAGCCACCAGATGTGGCTGTGGGTTGGGCTGGGAGAGTGACTGTGGATTTTTGGTAGGGATCAGAAGCTCTCCCACAGCATGAGGCTCTTTCTACTATTTTCTTTTTTCCTGGAGGCTTTCTGACTGAGATTTTTTGGAGGGATTCCTGCTCTACTGCAGCCTGTGACCTTTTGTAGCTGCCTGTGCAGGGTGTGTGGGCAGCAAGGGTCAGAGAAGGGCTGGCACCACAGATGGGGTGAAAGAAAAGGTAGGAGGAAGCTGCACAGACATGTTTGACTTGGCTGAAAGCTGTGGGAGAAGCTGGGAAGGCAGCTGGAGAGCTCTCCCTGTGGGAGGTGAAGAGTTTTCCTCCCTCCCTCCCTCAGGTGGTGTTTTCAGAGTTCCCCAGGTTGGACACAGACAGGTTTCCTGGGATCATAGAATATCCTGAGCTGGATGGGACCCACCAGGATCACGGATCCAGCTCCTGGCCCTGCACGGACCCCACAACAATCCCACCCTGTGCATCCCTGGAGCAGGGTCCAAACCCTCCTGGAACTCTGGCAGCCTCGGGGCTGTGCCCATTCCCTGGAGTGCCCAGCACCCTCTGGATGAGGAGCCTTGCCCTGATATCCAAAAGAAACCTCCCTTGACCCAGCTCCAGCTGTTCCCTGGGTGCTGTCCCTGTCCCAGAGCGCAGGGATTGGAGTTTGCTGTGGGATCTTTGTCACTCTAGGTGTGCTCTGTGTCCCTCTGCTCAGTCAGCAGTGGTCACAGGCCATTCTGAATCCCCTGCAGTCCATCTCCATCCTCATCTTTGCTCCCTGCTGTCCCTTGGGACAGTCAGGGACACAAGGACAGCAGGGAGCACGCTGCACATGAGGAGAGGGCAGTTGTGCTGCTGCTCCGAGTGAAACCGAGTCTCCTCATATTGTTTGAGTAACAAACAGAGGAAATATCTGTAATCTCTCTTCCCTGCCACTCCTAGGGAGCTATCTCGTGGCCTTTCCTGTGGGGTCCTCTGCTCTGGTTCTGCCTGTGGGAACTGCTCCCAAATGGATTATTCAAGCTTGGAGCAGCTCTTCTCAGGGTTTTTTTTTTTTTTAATTATTTTTCCCACAGTGTTCCCCTTTTGCACATCTGTCCTTCCTTGCAGGAGGAAAAGAAACAGAGGGACCTCCAGTTTCTGTCTGAGCTGGGATGCTCTGGGAGCTCCTCTCCTGCAAAGCTCATTTCTTGATGCTCTGGTTATTGCTGAGCCTTCTGAGCCAGAAGGGCCCCCCTGATGCCCCTTTGCTCCAGGCTGAGCCCTTCTCCTAGCTCCTGGGGCTCCAGAGCCTTCCCCAGCTCTGTTCCTAAAAGCACCTCAGGTCATACCATGGTCACTGAGCTTTGGAGGGCAGCTGAGGATCCTCACTCCTCTCAATGCAAGCTCCTAATTAAATCCCTGCCAGTTAAATTCTTGTCTATATTCTCCCCTCGAGTAGATTCCCATCCTGCTGTGTCTGTGCTCCCTCCTGTTCTCTGATGAACAAGCCCTCACCCCAGCTGGCACAGAACTGCTTCTCTGTATGGTTTTTTGGGCAAAAAAGGGATTTTCTAAGCTTTGGAGGTTTAGGATGACTCCTAGCCATCCATGCTGGGAGCCTGGATGCCTCCCAGCCTTTCCCAGCCAGTGAACTTCTCCCAGCAGCACACACCTGGATGTCAAGCACCCTGGAAGAGAGGCAGGACTTGTTTCAGCTCCCCCAAATCCCCCAGTTTGGCTGAAAACTTTGATTTTTCTGTTCCCACTCACCCTTGCACCACCCCAGCATCTCTTTCCTCCAAGCATGACAGTTTGGGTTCAGCCTCTTAGCAAAATAAATCTCATCAGAAGTACCCAGGATGCTCCAGTTGTGGTCTCACAGTGGCATCAAGCCACAAAGCTGTGGCATCAAGCATCCTGACCAGCCCTGAAGCACCCCACATGCCAGGGTGACAATTTTTGCCTCAGTTTCTCAAAGATAAATATCCCTCATCTCCTCATTTTCTCCCCTTCTACCATTCCCAAGCTGTAATTTTTCCCCTTTTAATCCAAGTTTTTGTTTGATCCCCTCAGCACACGCTCTCATACCTTATTAAATTCCACCCTTTTTAGCTCTCAGGCTTTTTGTCTTTTATGATAATTTCCAATTCTTCCCTCTGCAGAGTCTTTTATCTCTTTACCCACAGCAACCATCAGCTTCCTGCTCTTCCTTTAGTCCCAACTATTAGTGAAAATATATATTTTTTAAGAAAGGTGCCCAAAGTCTCACATTTCAACTCCATCAGGAACTTAATCCCCATCCATTGCTTCCACTCCCATCAAAACCTGGTGTTGTCCACCCCTGGTGCTCCCTCGTCTTCACAGATTCCAAACAAATCCTCTTTTTTTTGGGACACTACTGGACAATTAAGGTGCCAGGCATGGTGCCAGCAAATAGATCAGTGAGGCTTTCAGGCAGGAGACCTCTCATAATTCACTTTTCTAGGAAAACTCTGGTTTGTGGCATGGGACAAAAGGGATGGAGGCAGCTCCTGCTGTCAGAAGCAATTGTCTTGAGCTACAACTGATTTCGTACTGGGACAACCGGGGTTCATGCTGCCTGGATTTTGATGTCCAGGGACAAGATCCACTTTGAAACCCTCGTGCTCAGGAGGAGGAGCAGGTCCAGGTCTGTCCCCTCACTGATTTTATTGATGTGATGCCACAGGTTTGTCTATTCCCTGCCTTGTACAGGAAAAAGCTGCAGCTGTTGGAAGAACTGCTCCAGGCTGAGCTCTGGATGGTTGCTTGGCATGGGAACAGTTTAAACATGGCTTAATAATGGGGAAAAACCTCAAACCCCAAACTGTGGGTTGGCAGGACACAAAGTGGGACATGGGCAGCACTGGGAGTAAGGGGAGGATGAACCCACAGGGCTGAATCCCTCTGGAGCCAGGCTGGGAGAGCTGGGGGTGCTCACCTGGAGAAGAGAAGGATCCAGGGAGAGCTCAGAAACCCTTGCAGGGCCTGAAGGGACTCCAGAAGAGCTGGAGAGGGACTGGGGACAAGGGTTGGAGGCTGCCAGAGAGTAGGGACAGATGGGATATTGGGAAGGAATTCTAAATAGAATGATAGAACCATGGAATGGTTTGGGTTGGAAGGGACCATAAAGATCATTCAGTGCCACTCCCTGTCAAGGGCAGGGACATCTCCCACCATCCCAGGGTGCTCCAAGCCTCATCCAACCTGGCCTTGGACACTTCCAGGGATCCAGGGGCAGCCACAGCTTCTCTGGAATACCCTGTACCAGGGCTCAGCACCCTTACAGGGAACAATTCCTTCCCAATATCTCACCTATATCTGCTGCCTTCTGGAGGCTGAGCTGGAACAGAGACCAGTCAGAGCAGAAGGATAAAGCAGGGATTTATTAAAAGGCCTCAATGGGCACACCTGGGCAGTGCAAGAGCCCAGCTGGGATACACCCAAGATGAACCCAAAATGGTCACGAAATGGATGATGAGTCAGGAAGTCTCACACTTTGATAAGTTCCTGGTCCATCACCACATTGGAGTTAATTTTCCAATTACATCTTCGGGTTATGAAGCTCCATCCTTCTCACTTCACCGTTGTTTTTGTTCTTGGGCTTGAAAATTGTCCTTGGTCCCAAGCTAGAATTGTTTTGTCTATCTACACTGTGAAGAGAGCTTCGTAACACTTAATGTGAAACCTAAAACCACACGCTCAAACAGCAGAGAATCTAAAAAATATAAAAGCTAAAACTTAAGGCATCAAATCTCTCCTTTTTTATTTACATTTTAGTGTTACAAAGCCAAATGTTGCTCCTGTCTTTCTAGACCAACTCCACACTTACACTAAGACCCCCCTTAATGATAAGCTTTCCCACAAGGCGCTCAAGAAAGAGAAGAAAATATAAAATGTGCATGTGTCCAAAGCAAGTAAAATATTCAGTGGAGAAAGAAGCCATTTATAAGGTCAAAACCCCCTTGTTATAGGTGAGATGTAGGAAAGACTTGCTGATTTTTTTCAGAGCACTGAATTTTCTTTAACTGGCATTTTCTTCACGTGGACCATTTGGTGACAGTCCCCAGGACAAAAGAACTTTGCTCTACCTCTGTTTTTTTTTTGTGCTATAAAATCTTTCAGGCACAGGCTGAGGTTTATTTTGTCACCCCAGGTGGAAACGATGGAGACATGACCGTGAATTTATATTTTCTATTTCCTTGGATCCTTTCCTTCTGGAACTGGGCATTAATGAAGCCCACTCCCAGGCAGAATTGTCTCACCAGTCTCATTTGTGTGCTGAGAGATAAGGGAATGAATTTGGCTGGCTGTCAGTTCATTAACAGGCCACTGATGAATTTGTGCCGCTCTCACTGCAGGGTGTTCTCACCCTCCTGGGCACCTGCTGAACACTGGGGGTGGAGGACAGAGAGTTCTGTGACATCTCTGATGCAGAGCCTGGGCCCCTGGGGTCTGTGCCCCCCTCCAAAGCTGAGCACTCTTGCTACTCCCAGATACCCCCCAAACAATGGATCTCTCTAAATTAAAATAAGAAAATCCAGGGCAGGGTGCTCCCATGGCCTCCATGTTGTACACACCCCCAAATTTTAATTATTCAGGTTGAACACTTGCAAGAAAATCACACTTCTTATTTTTTTTTTCTCTGAACAAATTATAAGAAATCTCAGGGTTTGGCAGTGCAAGGCTGCTGTCAGCAGGAGATGCAGGGTAGATGTGACTTTGAGGAAAACCCCTTTCTGCTGCATGTTTTGGGGACTGAAAACCCTTTCCTGAACAGGGCTGCGTCTGCTGAGGGATGAGTGTAGAAGACACGTGGCAAGCAAAGGAAATGTGAGCACTTTCTCTGCATGTGCAGAGACTCATCTGAGCTCAGGTATGAAAATAAACAAATAATAATTTGTGGGTTTTCAACTAACTTGAATTCTTCAAATTTTTCCACTCTCTCTTGTTCTCCTTTCTTTGCTTCTAGTCTAGAAGGAAAGAACCAGAAAAAAAATCCATATAACAATCATGAGACATTTTGGATTTTGGCAACGTTCAGTTGCTCAGAGAGGTTGTGGACTCCTCTCTAAGCTCATTCCAACCCAAACCATTCCATGATTCTGTGACTTCCATTACACCTGTAGAGTGGTTCAACTATTCATGAGAAGATTCAGCGGCAGCCTGAGAAGGTGCCTGAGAAGGTTTTTCAGAGAGAATGAGACAAATTCCTTCAATTTTGGTGTTCCACAGAGCATCTCCTGAAGCTGTCCAGATGATTGGCCTCAGGGACCTCAGAAAAGCCCCTGACACACAAACTCAAGGCCTAAATGTGTTTATTTCCACCCCATCAATCCAGAAGATCAAGTAAGCCATGTTGGGGCGGTGGGGAATGCTGCCTGGGACTGGAAGGATTTGGGGACTGGCCTGTTTGTTGAGTCCTGGCTCCCAGCTTGATGCTGTGACCCCCAAACTCTCAGGGCTCTTTGTGTGTGATGTGATGGGACAGCTCAGGTAGGAAGGTGGGGTCAGGCTGGTGACCTCAGGTAACTCAACCTCGCTTCAAGAAATGGAGGCTGAAAATAAAATTTTTGGATACGTCGTAATTATTTTTTAGAAAAGATTCCTCCTGATTCATCACAGAAATGGCCTCCAAAGACATTTTTTTTCACCCTGTGCAGATCCAGCCCAGATCTCCCTGGAGCTGTGAGTTGTGTTTTATGAACTGGGAGTTAAAAATTCCAAGGAAATGCAGGGTCTGTACTTTCATTGTTGATGCAACATTCATGTTGTGTTCCCAAACAGGACTTTAAAGGATGCTGAGACAAACAAACCCTTGGGATTTCAGCGCGGGGTTAGTGTGGGCCTTATTCTCAGGGGAAATAGGTGGCTCCTCTTTAATCTGTTTTGCCCTCTAAGCCAGAGAAAAGAAAACATCTCATCTCGTGGTGAAGGGAAACATTTGTGCAGGTCTGCCTCTTCTTAGATAATAATCCTCAGCCATTTCTGCTTCGTTGTTTACTTTTCTTTCTTCTTTAATTGAAGCCTCGCTGTAAAGGATTAAAAGCAAACTATTTTGTAAAAGGGCTGCACATGGTCCCAAGTAAATCTGTGTGAGCTTTCCCCATGGCTCAGAGCTCTGGGATTTGCTGATCTGTGCCTTTCTGTACTTTTTGGCTTTAATTAAAATTTGGTCTTTGCTCCTTTGCCTGCGTCTGCATCCCTCCATTTCCCAGTGCTCCCTGCCAGGTTTGGAAATGCACCAGCTTCTGATGGAGAACCTGCAGAAGGAGCAGGACATGGACAGCAGCATCCCTTGAGGTGCACCATGCTGGTGGCCTCCCATCAGCTGAACATCTCCCTGTCAGCAGCCCTTGCCTCTCTGCTCCGATTCCACGGCTGTCAGCACCTCCTGAAACACAGGGCCAAGAGGAAATCAGGGAATGAGGCGGAAAGACCAGCAGGGAGGGAGAGGTGAGGGGCAGGGAGGATGTTTTCTCACTTGGGTGGGAAGATCTGAGGTTTAAAGACAGGGAATAAGCCAAAAAAAGGGGGGTTAACACGATTCAGCAGCTCCCTGTAGTCCAGGGTCATCTTTAGCTGTTTCATTTAGAGGTGAATCCTGGTTGTGGAATCCCCTCCTGCCCTGTCACCCTCGTGGACAGACTGAGGAGCTTTGGGAAGCCCATCTATCCTGTACAGCCAAAGGCAAGGATAAATAAGGCTGCAGTTCTGGATTTCAGTCAGGAGGCACCTGGAAGTGCTTGCAAGGAGTGCATTTGTCTCCAAATCCACTGTGGCAGGGCTCATCCCGCTCCGACATGGGACTGAACTTCCCTGATGGATATCAGCTGCTTTCTCTCAGTTCAGGTTCACTCCACATCTAATAAGAGCTTGCAATGAGTTTTGAACTGCTCTGGGGAAGCCAACCCGGGCACCAGAGAGAGCAGAAAAAGGCAATTTCTGCCGATGGCACAGAAGGGAAGAGCGGCCTTTACCAGACGAGGATGTGCAGGGACAGCTGTGGAGCAGAGCAATTTGGCAGTGATCCCCCACCCTGGTTCTGATTATTGGGGTATCAATAACAGGGTTAATGGCCCTCTGGTTCCAGAACCAACGTGCAAGGCTGTTTACAGCCTCTGCCGAGAGCCTCTTACTTTTACTCTCGTTGGCAACTCATTGTTTACGTCTCGTGTTTCGAAATGCAGCTGGGTTCCAGCCTTTCCTCACCCACCGGCGGAGCCGAGCGGATCCGTGCCCCATGTGCTGCTCTTTAGCAACACAAACAGCACAGCCAGATCCCACTTAGTGGGGTTTGCTCACTCCCCAAACACGCAGGGTTTGGCTCTGAGTGTGCCGGCTCCTTCCCGTTGGCTCCCTGAGCGCAGCGGGAGAGGCACAGGAGGGATACAGGGTGGCTGAGCCCCTCTGGGGTATCCTGGAACAAGGGTGGGCTTGATCCTCCTGTCAAGGTCAGGGGTGTGCTGGGGGTCATCTTCTTGGCGTGGCCAGATCCCTTCTCTTCCCACCTCTTTTGAGGGACGGGTTGACAGCTGGGCGAGATGAGCTTGGAGGTCTTACCCAGCTGAAAGGATTCTGCAGAATCATTGAGTGATTGAGGTTGGAAAAGACCTCCCAGTTCATCAAATCCAAGCTTTGACCGATCAACTTGACCTCACCAGCCTTGTCAACCAGCCCAGAGCACTGAGTGATACGTGCAGTCAGTCCCTGGGCAACTCCAGGGATGGGGATGCCACCACCTCCTTGGGCAGCTCCAATGCTTGACCACGCTTTCCATGAAAAAATTCCTCCTGGTGTCCAACCTGAGCCTCCCCAGGCACAGCTTGAGGCCATTTCCTCTTGTCCTGTGCAAGCACTCTCATTCTTCTTTGTGAGTTTGTTGTCAGCCATGGGAAGAAGGGACACAGCATTCAAAAAGATGAAAAATTGTAGCAGAAGCAGTCGAGCAGATGGGTAAATGCTGAATTTCAGCCAAGTGGGCAATAAGAAATTGCTCGGTGAGAAGGTTGGAGAAAGAGTGGCTGAACCTGTATTTTGAGCAGAAGGAAAGAGAGGAAAAAGAAGAAATTTAGAAGAAAGAAGGGCAGAGCACTAAGTCAGCCCAAAGCTTGTCAGTTCATTCTATAGAGGTGGGAAATTTGAGGTTGCAGAATCACAGGATGGTTTTGGTTGGAAGAGACCTTAAAGACCACCTTATTCCAAACTCCTGCCATGGACAAAGATGCCTTCCACTATCCCAAGTTGTCTGGTGGTCAAATAGACAAAAAAAAAATTCTAAAGAACTGGACATGTTTGCCACTCTACCACCTTAAACCCTTAAATGTACAGAGAGGAAAGATCAGTCCCCTCTCTCCAGAAAGCCCCTCAATGCTCAGGGCACACCTCATTCACTGAATTTGCTCAAAAGGATTTCCACTTGTGTCCTAAACCATCTCAGGACCTGCTTTCATGCATGCCAGTGCTACTTCACAGGACAGGTTAAAAATCTCCCTTTTTCAGAGAAGACGGCACCATTAGACAAATTTATTCTGCTTTTTTTCATGTTTGAGCAAACAAAACACATCATGGAAGGATTGCTGCCTGTTGGCTACACTGGGATCCCATGGAGCTGTTTGGGGACTGGGTCTGCTCTGTGCTCTGTTCCTCCTCCTTGGGAAGCAGGCAGGGCTCCAAATACCTGGGAGAAATCACTAATTTTAGTTTCCCACTCTGGTGCCAGGTCCAGGTCGCTGATGGAGCAGGCAGCAGTGGCTGACTTGTGTTTCCCAAGAGCCCCACAGAGCTCCTGACCCCCTCTGGTTCCATGTTACATAAAGGAGACACCCCCGTGCCAGATGTGCTGCATCACATTCCCCTTCAGCAGAATCCGTGGGCTCTCCAAACCATGCCATGTTTATGTAGACTCCCGAGCACCAATTTTGCAATCTTTCCCATTCTCTCCAGCCAACACACGTCCAATGAAACTGTCCAGTTACCATGGTTTCCTCCTCACCAACCTGGCGAGTTTGGATGTGGAGTTTGTGGGAAAGAAAAAGTGTTTTCTTGTTAGGAAATGTGCTCATTGGGTTGATGGGCTTAAAATTTTGTGTTCAGCCCACTTTGTGTTTAGGGGTTTGGTGCTGTTGTTGTGGGGGGTATCTTTGGGTACCGAAATCCATGGAAAGGGAAGAGCTTGTGAATGGTTTACCATGACAAATGCATTGTTTTCAGAGTCAATTTAAGCCAGAGAGGAGGACTGGAGCTGGGGAATGTTTGCTGGAGTATCTGAACGTGCTGTTGGAAATAGTTTGTTATTGGTAAAAGCTGGGTTTAATTGTAGTCTCTTAAACCCCCTGAATGTCATATAAAGGAAAAAAAAAAAAAAAAAAAAAAAAAAAAAAAAGCTTTACAACAAAACATGCCTTTCAGGGCAGAGTTGGAAATGAATGTAGAGCCTACAGAAACAGACTGGGGTTGCCTGGAGTGGATTAGTAAACTCTGACTGTTGTCATACAGCACATTCACCATCCTGCTTTTCAGGATCCTTCCACAGCAGACGCATCTGGACTCAAACCCCTGTCTCCATGAAATACTTTCAGAATCAAACAAGGAAAAAAAAAAAGATTAAGACTCACTGAATGGTCTGGAGAGTTGGAATTCATGATGTGTAATGACCATCAAGTAAGGGATAGAGGTGGCTGACCTGGCCAAGCCAGGTGACTGGCAAGGTCCTGGAGGAATTTCATCCTGATATCTTTGGATTCCTCTATTTTCTTCCTCCTCTCCATGGTCAAGGGAGATGAACTGAAATTGAAAGAGGAGGGACAGAGAGGAAGTAATAGGGTGATATTAGAGGACACCTATTCTACAAAAAACAAACAAACAAACAAACAAACAAACAAACAAACAAACCCAATCCCCAAACAAACAAAAAGCCAACAACAACAACAACAACAAAATCCCATCCGAAACCCCCCCCCCCCCCCCCCCCCCCCAAAAAAAAAACCAAAAAAAAAAAAACACAAACAAAAAAAAAAAACAAAACAACCCCCCCCCCCCCCCCCCCCCCCCCCCCCCAAAAAAAAAAAAACCCAACCAAAAAAACCCCCAAACAAAAAGCCCACAAAACCACCATCCAAATCAAATCAAGAGTTTGCAGGCCAACAGAAATCCAGATTCCACTAAACAGACATAATGCCATAAAAAATAGGATGGAAAATAGGTTAAAAAACTGTCATATTATCATTCAAATGGTTTCATCTCCTCAATACATTTTGGCCTGGTCTGTGCCACATTCTGCTCTCCCTAACGAAGTCTGGAAACTTTGCAGGGGACAGCAAGAGTCACGGGCTGTCACCTGTGGGGAATATGGGAAGAAATGTCCTATTTTGCAGTAAGGGGCAGACTGTGACCACGGGCCTTGCTGGTCCATGTGTTTCCAGGGCCAGAGGGGAGGCCTTGGCCCTGTTTAATTTGCTGCTCAATGCTTGGCCCTGCTCAGTGTGCTGTTTTTATAGAGCCTGGTTGAACTGAGAGGGTGTGTTTGGTGTGAATAAGAGGGAAGGAGGAGAGTCATGGAAGATAACAGACTGTCTGCACCGACACTTGTGGTGTGAACTGTGGAGGAATAAATTCTGGGTGAGGTTTGGAAGGCGGCTGTTTAACACCATAGCTGTGAGGTGGTGAGCAGGGTTGCCGATCTGAGGGGTGGGTGGGCAGCTGGAGACAAGATCTGGGTGTTGAGCAGGGACCTGTTCTTTAGTGGAGACATCCTCTGATGGAATATGGTGCTGAGGTGCTATGGGATGTTATGGGAATGCACACAGAGATCTGAGGTGATATCATGCAATATGAAATCTGCTGGGCAACTGCAGCCATCCCCTGGTTTTACCCCTGTGCCAAGGGGAAATCGACTTCCATGACTTCCCAGCTTAGGAAAAAATTAAAATTACAGCCAGACGTCTGCACCTTAGCATATAAAACCCAGGAATAAGAGGGATGGGCCCTGACTCACACCCCATATCCAATTCAGGAAGAATTTCTACATGGAAAGGGTTGTCAGGAAGCAGAATGGAAAGTTCCCATGCTCAGGGAGGTGGTGGAATCCCTGTCCTTGGAGGTGTCCAAGGAATGCCTGGATGTGGCACTCTGTGCTCTGCTCTGGTGACAAGGTGGGGATCAGGCACAGGTTGGACTCGAAGACCTTGGAGGAATTTTCCAATCTTAATGATAAAAGGATGCTCCAGAGGTCAAGGCAAAGAATCATGGAATGGTTTGGGTTTGAAGGGACTTTAAAGACGTTCTACTATCCAAGGTTGTTCCAAGCCCCTCCAACCTGGCCTTGGACATTTCCAGGGATCCAGGGGCAGCCACAGCTTCTCTGGGCAACCTGAGGATCTCCCAACCCTCACAGCACATCAGAGGCTGCCTTCCTTCAGTCAAGGGATGAGGATTGGAACTACGAGCTCTCCTGTTTCCATCAGCTCCCTGGTAAGCGTGGCCCGGGCAGCCTGAGCCCATGAGATCATCTGCTTCCCCGAGGTCAGCATGGAACAACATTTCACCACTGGTGCAAGCCTCAAAGCAAAGCCAAGCCGCTGAAGCCATAATTATGTCTTTATTGTGCAGGGCCAGGCTGTGTGCGGGCTGGCAGGGAGCCTTTCATTCTGCAGGGCCCGGGGCATTCATCCTGCATTACACATTGTGGGCTGGGGCTGCGGGTGCTGCTGGAGCCCAGCGAGGCCAGCTCCATTCACAGCACTCCCTTGGCCCTGCTTTCAGGGCCACGGGCACGGAGAGCCCCAAAAGAAGGATTTTGCTGCCTGTCTCCCAAGCAAGTCGCTCCTGGCCACCACCACAGGGAGGGATGTAAAAGGGCTTTGTGTGGCTTGTCAGCAGGAAGGCTCCAGCTGGGACTGGGAATGGCACGCACGAGGTGGGTGCATGGTAGGGATGAGGCAGGAGGGGAGGAGTGGAGAAAAGGTGGGTGGAGGAGGGTGGGAAAGGGGTGTGACCCCATTGGTGATGGTGATAGAGAGGTTTTGGAAGTGCAGTGGTCCGCTGAGGAAGGTGGAAGGGTGGGAAGAAGGAGGCTGGAATGGCAGGATTAAGGCCACGGTGGGGGTTGATGGCAGTAGTAGAGAGATCATGGAATCCCTGAATTCCTTTATCATTAAGATTGGAAAAATCCCTCCAAGGTCATCGAGCCCTGTGCTGGATCCCTGCCTTGTCACCAGAGCAGAGCACAGAGTGCCACATCCAGGCATTCCTTGGATACCTCCAAGGACAGGGACTCCACCACCTCCCTGGGCATGGGAACTTTCCTTTCTGCTTCCTGACAACCCTTTCCATGTAGAAATTCTTCCTGAATTGGATATGAGGTGTGTGTCAGGGCCCTTTGAGCAAATCATTGGTGCTTGAGGATGACAAAGCAGCCAAAGGCTCAGGAGTGTGGTGGGAGATGTCATTGATGTGCCAGGGGTGACCAAGAGCGACAAATGTGGTGGAGATGGCAGGAGAGAGAGAGAGAGGGGATGAGCTCTTGAGGATTGGTGAAAGGCAGAGTAGAAGGAAGTTTAAGTAGTAAACGACAAGGAATGAGAGTTGAGTCAAGATCTGGAGGGCATGAGAGGAGAGGTGAGAGGAGAAGGGTTTGAGGGAGGCTCTTGAGGTGTCAAAGTGACAGACTGCAGGAGTGGGAACACATTTCAATCAGGGATCTGTGATTGCCCCTGACTGAAGGGGAAATCCAGGATTTGATGAAGCTGATGTGATTTCACAGCTCCTGCTTGTCTTGTTTCTGATCAGGAAGCTGCAAGATGGTCGTGGTGGTTGGAACAAGAGGTGCTGGGCTGGGCCAGCAAGGGAGGGATGAGAAATGGGCACAGGGATATGAACAGTTTGAACTGTTGGGCTGTGGACACGTCTCCCTATGCCTTGGAAATCCAAGGGGAATGTTGAAGTAGGCTAAGAATAGCCTGTCAGCCCAGTCCTCAGACACCAATGGCCATGGGAAGAGGAACACCACACAAACCACAGCAAAAATTCAGGGTGAGCGAGATCTCTGCTAATAATCAGACATTATCATGCCATTGCTGCAAAATGTGTTTCATTCCCACAGAACAGCCTGTCCTGGCCTCCTTCCTTGGAAGGAGGAACTGAACTGACTCTGGGGCAGCACCAAATCTGTGAAATTCCCCAGCTCCTCAGTCCACCTTGGTCATGCTTTGACTTCTTGTCACAAGCCAGGACCCTGGCCAGGCGAGTTCCTAAGGGAGATCTGACTGTGCAGGAATGAGGTGAGATGCAGTGCACTGCAGTTCATCCTCCAGAGGAGTTTATTAGGGAAAAACCTTAGGATGTGCTCCAAAGGACACCTGGGACATGTCTATACCATTGACAGAATGATCAGGGAAAAACTCACCATGGGAAGATGCTGGAGATACCAACACTGCTTAGGATGAAGAAGTAATGGGAAGTTTGTTGGGTCCAAAACAATGGTAAATTATATTTAGGCACTACCAGACCAGTTTACCCACCAGGCTGGGACTCAGAGGCTCTGCCAAACTTGAATAAATTGGTTCTCCTTGTGTCACCTCAGCAGAACGGGGACATTGCAGGCTCCTTCAGCAGGACTGGCAGCATTTCTGTGTGTCCTGCTGTGCACCACAGGTGGTGACAGCAGCTGTGGAAAGCAGCCAATCCCTGGATGAAGCTGAAAGGTGTCATAGCTAAATCAAAATGAAAGCACATTTAGGCATTGGAGTTGTTTCAGGCCATACCTGAGCTGAGGAGCATTCATGGAAAAATCGTCAGGATGAAAACCCCCACTGTGAAATACTCAAAATTACCCATTTTGAAGCAAAAGCCAGGGAGAGATTCTCCCCCCTGGAGAAGGGACCCATGCTGCTCGGCAGAAGATATCCAGATCCTCCTGCCTCTCCTAGAGGGAGGATAATGGATGCTACCTCCCGATTCCTCCAGGCGATCCCATGTCATCCAATCAGCAGAAAAACACCTTTCCCTCCCCAGCTCTGCCTGTCCTGGTGTGACGGTGAGGCTTCCCTGGTGAAAGAAATGCTTTGTGCAACACAAATGCATTTTGTCACATCAAGGACAGAGCATTTCTGAGTGTCTTGGCTCTTCCACATTCAGGAAAAAGAGAAATTAGCAACCTGAGTTGCCATGGTAAATAATATAGCAGCACCCTTGCTTAATGCCACTCTGCAAATACTTTAATATTGAATGACTGTAATTTTGCTTTAGAGTCTGGAAAATAGATTCTGAGACCAACTGAACAGTAGCTGATGAAAGTAATTTTGCAGTGGTCTCTTAACACAGCCAGGCAGGCAGAGGCCAGAAAAATAAAAAACCATATAGTCAGAGTTTTTTAAAGAATTTTGAAACAGCAATTGGATGGCAGATGTGCTATCAGTGCACTTCTCGGGGATGTGGGTTTGGTTGTGCTGAATGGCAGGAACGCCTTCAGTGTACATCCCTGTTATTTATTGAGTAGTGACAGTGGCTTTAGAGCAGCACATGGCAGAGGAGAAGTCCCAGTTCTCCAGCACAGGCTTTTAAATAGCTCTTGGGAGCAATGCAGCTTCAGGGGAAGAGCTGAATGTGGTGGGGAGCTTTGGAAAAGCAAACCAATCCAGGACCCTCTTCCCTTCCCTGATACTTTCTCCCTGATTTTTCCTCCATTCCCCTCTCGCAGCAGCTGTGGTGACTGAAGACTGTAAATTATACTCTTTGTGGCAGTTCAGAACACAACTTCACACCCCCATAACTTGATCCTTGCCTGGTGAACTGTCAGTCCATGCTTGCCCAGGCTTCTTTCCAGGGGAGATGCTCCATGATTCAATTGCAGTGGAGAAGAGGAAGAGCTCAGCGGGCTTTACTGAACAAAGAGTCAGCAGGGCTGGACTCTGCCACTGCCCTCCTGTTTCTCCTTGGTCAGGGGACACCTCTCTGGGTTGTCTTTTTTTGGGTGAGGATCTCACCCCAAATCCAGGGATGTTGTTCCTCACTGGGTTTGTCACCTCCCACAATGTACACAGGGTGGAACAAGCTGAGGTGCCCTTGCAGCTGCTCCTCAGAGGTTCTCCCAAACTTCTCAGAGCAGCAGTCTTTTGTCACAGAGTCACAGGGGAGGAGGACTGAGGTCTGATCCTGTCACCCCCTATGCTGTGGGTGACTCCAGCACTAGCCAGATCCTTAGATTCTATCCTGGAGTAAGAGTGGGACCATAAATACCCTGAAAGGGATGTCCTTAGCCTTTATCCAAGATACTGATCTTGGTACTTGGCCTTTATCCAAGATGCTGATCAGCCAGAGGGCTTCCTGAAGTGGTGGATTGTGATTTTTGCATATTCACTGAGGAAAGGGAAATACAAACACTCAGTAGGACTCCTCAGAGTTTTTAATTTGAGGCACTGAAGAAGCACCAACCCTAAAGCCCATTTGGAATGTATTCAGTGTCTTGCCCTGCTGCTGACATCAGTGGCTTGCAAGAGGAGGAAATATTAGCAGGTGTTGGATTTTTGTCTCCTGAAGGTCAGAGAAATGTGGAAGGCTGTGGTGAGAAAGGTGTGGAAGGCTATTTGATTTCCTTTTTCCTTCTTTAAAAAACCCCAAACCAACAAAACAGAAGCAACTGAGTGTTTTGTTTAAAAAGTAATAAAAAAGCTGCACACAAATATCTCAAATAAAAGAGAAAAAAAATATTAAAAAAATTAAAATGTCTCTTCCAGAAACAAGCTGTATCCTCTCCTGGATCCTGGTGTGGAGGAAAGATGACAGATCTGACAAAACACCAGTGGTAGGTCTCAGAACAGCATGTGAAACACCAATTCCTCCAGGAGGTTTCTCATTCATTCACAGGCTGGGAATACATGTTGTGCTCCGACCACTGGGCAGGCTTGTGCTGTCAAGTTTTCATTCCTCCCTGTGGTTTTGGTGGCGGAGGAAGCTGGAAATCGGGATTACTTGATATTCCTCTGCCCAGCTCCACATCATCCTGCTCTTTTCCCACACAAATATCTCCTTTTGACAGAGCACCACCACCAATGGGAGACATCAACCTTTCTTCAGGGTTTCGGAGCTGCTTGGACCCAAACCACAGGTGGGCAAGACAAACCTTGGTGGTGGCTTGGATCTTGTCTCTAAAACTTGGGTGATGGCTTGGATAGTGAAAAGAGAACAAACTTTTATTTTTCAGGGCTTTTTGCTGAATTTCTGTCTAACACAGCCTGGTCCTGTGAAGGTTTCAGCACTGGCTTTGCTTGGCTCATCATGGGGTTGTTCTTTCAGTGAGTCAAGCCTCTGTCTTCAGAGATGGCAGGATGGATTTTCCACATTCCAGCATGGTTTTCTGTGTTGTGAATGCCCCAGGACTGGTCTGGGGCACCCTTCCCTCTGGGGAGATGCCCCAAGCAGGACATCGAGGTAGAGCTGAGTATTTGGGGCAGGAAGGGCAAGGAATGGGGAGCAAAGAAAAAATTTCCACTCATTCATTGGACTCAATGACCTTAAAGATCTTTTCCAACCTAAGCTGTTCCATGATTCTATGATCCCTTCTCAAGGACATCTCCCACCTGCATCCTGCTAAGGTGGAGGCTGCTGCAAGCTCAGCACAGGCCCCAGGAGTGCTGTTGCCACCCCTTTTCTCCCAACACAGAGCAGCCATGACTCCATACCCTTGGCAAATCCCAGACTGGCAGAGGAGAGGGATTTCACTCAGATTTGGAGACGGAGAGCTGTAGTTTCACCCTTCCTTATGTCTCCCCTCTCAGTCTCTGTCATCACTGACAATGCGTTTGATTGTCCTTCATGATGTTCATGTCCTACAGAGAGGGACTTCCCTTCCTCCCCTCCTTAAAGGTGGTCTATAAAAAAGACTTTTTAGTAGTGCCTGTTGTGACAGGACAAGGAGTTGTTGACTTTCCCATCCTTGAAATGTTCAAGACCAGGCTGGACAAGGCGTGGAACAACTTGAGACGTTGGAAGGTGTCCCTGTCCATGACAGGGAGGTTGGATTCTGTGACTTTTAAATATCCCTTGCAACTCAAACCATTCCATGATTCCTCCTCGCTGAGAGCAGCAGAAACTGCTCGCTGACTTGTGGGCTGCAAACAAAATATCTCCAAGAAGATTTCTCAAGCTGCCAAGACCTTCTCTCTTTCTCCTGGAGCATTTGCCACCCTTATCCTGATTGCTTCAAATCTATCCCTGCAAGACCAGATCTGTCAACAAGAGAAGGCTGTCAGGGCTGCTGATAAGAGCCCAGCACCCCCAGTTCCAGGGGACATTTGCTGTGGGGATGGTTTTTTAGGGCAGGTTTTCATTATGTGGAAAGCGTGTATCCAAGCTGTCCTGCAGGGTGGCGTGGTGCCTGTATTTACAGTGCTGGCAGCTTTCAATAGCAATCTATTTTTAATGAATCCAAGCTGGAATGTGGTGCCTAAACCCCTGATTTAAGGCAGATTTCTAAAGGGAAGATTTACGCAAATTTGCTTGATTGGAAATTAATTACTGCAACAGTCAAGTTCAGCTCAAATAGTCTCGCAGAGACGGCTGCAGGAGTCAGATAATTCACATCGGAGAGAAGACATCAATTTACATTCCTTACATTTCCATCTGGAAGGTTTCCTACTTCTACAGTGAGCCAGAGGCATCACAGACAAAGCAAAGGGTGAGGGGGCCTGGTGGCAAACTGGATCTGCTGAGAGGGATCTTGGAGCTCTTTTCCAGCTTAAAAATTCTGTGATTCTGGGTCATTCCCCAAAACACTCCCGGGAGAGCCATTGTGCCACTGAGTTATGGCAAACTGGGTTTCAAAAGGGGTGAAATATTCCAGACCCTGTTGGTTCTCCAGCTCTGCTGGATGCTTCTGTGAAGGGAATTTTTGGGGGTACAGGTATGAGACGGAAAACATTTGTTGGTCTCAGTGAGGGAAAAGTTTTGATTTGCAAGAATAGGTTTTTTAAAATTATTCATCTTATTTTGCTCTGAGGAGCTTTTATCAGATTTGGGAAGGCTCTGTTGGGGTCTGGTCCTGGTTGCATTTCACAGATCCTCTCCTATTTTCTAAGCCAACAGCTAAATTTGGGGAATGGAAGAAGAACTGAGCCATCTCTGGGGTTCAACAGGTGATGGGGACATGAAATGCTTGAAGTCACCCCGCATTGCAGCAGTGCCCTTGGCCGTATAAGTTGATTATTTCCTATTTATTTCTACTCCAGTCCTTAGAGTATAATAGGAAAGCAGAAGTTTGGTGTGCTCACAGAGATGGGAGTCCCTCACCCTTCCAGTCAGGGCTTGCAAATCTGGTATTTCATTTATTTATGGCTGGACTGAGACATGGGGCTCTCTCTTCTTCCCCTGTGCTTTGCACGATGAGCTTAATGAATCATAGAATTATAGAATGAATCACAGAATGGTTTGGGTTGGAAAGGACCTCAAAGCTCATCACATTCCACTCCCTGCCACGGGCAGGGACACCTCCCACTATCCCAGGCTGCTCCAAGCCCCATCCAACCTGGCCTTGGATCCAAATCCAGGGATCTGGGGGCAGCCACAGCTTCTCTGGGCACCCTGTGCCAGGGCTCAGCACCCTCACAGGGAAGGATTTTTTCCCAATATCCCATCCATCCCTGCCCTCTGGCAGTGGGAAGCCTTTCCCTCTGTCTTATCACTCCATCCTTTGCCCAGAGTCTCTCTCTGTCACTCCTGGAACCCCTTTAGGCACTGGAAGGATCTCTGAGCTCTCTTTGGAGCCTTCTCCTCTCCAGGGAACATTCCCAGCTCTCTCAGCCTGGCTTCAGAGCAGAGGGGCTCCAAACTCCAAATCCACTTGGTGACCCTCTGTCCTTGCTCCCATCTCATCAAGCCCAGGGCCCCTCAGCACTTCACAGATTATTCACCCCTAACATCAGCTCTGGGGCAGCTTTGGTTGCCCGTGAGCATCTTCAGAAAGCCCGTGGGACACGTTATCTCCATTCCTGGCCTGGAAAGCCCCTGGCTTGGATTTTTCCGAGGGTGTGGATGTGCCCCTGCCCATCTGGGCCCTGCCGAGGCCGATCCCGAGGCCGGGGTGAAGTGGCTCAGGCTGGGACAGCCGGTGGTGCCTTGGTGGCTGCCTGCCCTCAGGTAGAATCATTCCTGTCCCTCCCAGTTGTGAATGATCCACGAGGTTCAGCTCTTCTCCTTTCCCCAGGCTGTGCTTGGCGTTTCTCTTTTCCTGCCGGCTCTGGCGCACAGGAAGGCTCTGGCTCCATCACTCCGGTTGTTCCCTCAGCCTCTCCGCTGCCTCACACACTCCAAGTCCCTTTTCCCCTCCTTTCTCAGCGTGTTGAAGCCATATGAAGAAAGACTGAGGGAGCTGGGGTTGTTTAGCCTGGAGAGAAGGAGGCTCAGATGTGACCTTATCACTCTCTACAACTCCTTGAAGGGTGGTTGTTATCATCTGGGGTTTGGTCTCTTTCTGCAGGCAACAACAGACAGAACAAGAGGACACAGTCTCAAGCTTCACCAAGGGAAATATAGGTTGGATATTATGAAAAAGTTTTTTATGAAAAGAGTGATAAGCACTGGAATGGCCTGGCCGGGGAGGTGGTGGAGTCACCATCCCTGGATGTGTTTAAAAAAAAGACTGGATGTGGCACTTGGTGCCATGCTCTAGTTGAGGTGTCAGAGCATGGGTTGGACTCGATGATCTTGAAAGTCTCTTCCAACCTAGAAATTCTGTGATTCTGTGATTCTGTGTTGCCCTTCAGGAAGCAGACCCGGGATGGGAAAGGATGCTCCAAATCTCTGCAGTGCTGAAAGCTGTGTTTCCCTTTGAAGCTGTTCCTCCAGCCTTTTCCAGTCTGCTGTTGATCCGTGTGACATCTCTTCTCCCCCAAATGCACTACAGGAATTTCTCTGGTCCCTTCCTTTAGCCAGAGGGTAGAGCAGAACATGTTATCCCTTCTCCTCTCAAAACTCAATCAAGAAAATGCTCCTTACTGAGCAGTCACACCCTGGAACTCAGAATGAGCCCTATGGGTGGTTATTGAGGTTCCCCCTGTGTGCTTACAGTTATCGAGAGCTTCATGGCCCTTGTGGCTGCTGGGAGCTGCTGGAACACCTGGCAGCTCCTTGAGGGATTTCTCTGAGGGAAAGATGCTGGGTTTGATCCCAGAAATCCATCTTGCTGAAATAGTTGGCATCCCAGCTCTAGCCCAGTGCAGTGTGGTTAATGCATGAAAAAGTAGCTGTTGGCAAATAAGAGACATTAAAATAGTAATTTGTCCTGGACTGAAGTGTCACCTTGCCCATTCTCTGCCACGGGACAATAGGGAAAATACAGGAATGTTGTTGTGATGCTTTCCTAAATACAGGCTGAGAGAGTTGGGGCTGTTCAGCCTGGAGAAGAGGGGGCTCTGGGGAGACATTCCAGCACCTTCCAGTGCCTAAAAGGGGATTACAAGAAGTTTGGAGGGGGGTTTTGGACAAGGAGGGACAGGACAATGGGGAATGGCCTTAAGCTGCCAGAGGGCAGGGTTATATGGGATCCTGGGAAGGAATTGTTCCCTGTGAGGGTGGGGAGGCCCTGGCACAGAGTGCCCAGAGAAGCTGTGGCTGTCCCTGGATCCCTAGAAGTGTCCAAAGCCAGGTTGGATGGGGCTTGGAGCAACCTGGGCTAGAGGGAGGTGTCCCTGCCCATGGCAGGGGTGGATTGAGATATTTAAGGTCCCTTCATCCCAACCAATTCAATGTTTCTATGATACTCTCCCAATCTGTAACCATCTGTTTAGGATCTTCCCAAACCAGATTTGTCTGCATGTTTAATATCCTCAGTCTCATTTTCTTTCCCTGAATTCTCCCATCACAATTGCAACGCATGCAAGGCACAGATGTTTACCTGGAGACCTGAATTCTGCCCCTACCTCACCCCAGGTTACCTCAGTGATGCTTCCAAGTCACTGGGCAAGATTCCTGCCCTCCAGCTTGGGATGCTGAGGTCTGACCCACCACGGTGCTGAGCAGTTGGAAGAATCCAGACTTTTCTGGAAGAGAATGTGGGATTCAGTCAGTGGCAGCTCTCCTCCAGAATCTGGGACTGCCAAGTGGCTTTGAAACACCTTGGGGGACAAACAGATGGAGAACACCACAGAGCACAAACTGCATTTCCTAAGGAGACCTGGACAGGAATAAATAATGGTGATTTTAGCAAGGAGGAGTAGGCAATCATCTTGTTTTCCTACCACAGGATGCCATGGGTACAAGGAGTAACACAGAACATTAAATTTACTTCCAGAAAGTGGCTGACAGCATCCCTTTCTGCTAATGAAAGTAATTCTGGGTAGCTTTTTCTTGCTTGAAATTAGGCAGGGTAATTTAATCATATTTAGGTCATTCTCAGTGCACACACTGCATTTAGCAGTGCAGGCTTCTTTTGACTAATGTGGTTGTCTCTGCCTGCACTCGTGAATATCTACAGATTTTCCTTTGTAGATATTCATGTATCCCAGAATGAGAGATGAAAGATGAAATCCTGAGAATTGCTGATGGTTGTTCTGGTTAAGGAACACAGACTCCCCTTTGAGCTCAAGGAAGGGAAGGGTGGCCTATATTTTGTGTGGGAGATCGTGAATAGTTTTGCACAGACACAAAGATGGTGTTTTCTCTTTGGTTGTTCACCATGCTCTAATTAGTCCAGCATTAATGGGAATTTAGTGTCCTATTTAGCTGGAGTAAGTGCCCATGCTAATGTTATTAGTGCAGTCAGCTGCAATTGATATTCCTGAGCAGGGGGGCTCTGGCACCTCAGAGGGATTCTCTCCTTGTTGAGGAATCCAGAATTCCATGCAGGCACCACAGGATTTCATGTGGCTTCACCTTCTCACTCAAGGAGTGCTGCCATCTCTGGGAAGCTGAAAGGGACCAGAAGAGGACAGGGGATTTCAGCAGATTTCTGACACTTGGATTCTCAGTTTCACAAGGGAAATGGAAGGAATCATACAGTGCCTGGGGGACTACAAGGACAAAAAGCAAGCAGGCCCTGACCTGGTGTGAAAAAAGCATTTCCTACACCACAGAAATTCTTGGCCAGCACCAAACAGAGAGTCCATCCAGCAGGTTGTCAAAATATTGTTGTCCCAAGGCCCATTGAGCACAGTGCCCTGTCCCCAAGAAGAAAGGAGGGGATGATTAGATAAATAGAGAAATAAAGAGGATAAGCACAGTGGTCCATCCCCTGCAGCAATCAGCAGGTTAGAGCTCCAGGATATGGCAGCTGGAATATCAAATTTATTGCCAGTGAAAGAATTATCCTCCAGAAATTTCATCATCACCCCAAAAGTCTGTGGATAGGGGTCCCTGTGGGGGTAGGGAGGCTCTGGCACAGGTTTTCCAGAGAAGCTGTGGCTGCCATTGGACCCCTGGAAGTGTCCAAGGCCAGGCTGGACACGGACTTGGAGCAGCCAGGTCCTGGCAGGGGGTTGGAAGAAGATGGAACAAGGTCCCTTCCAACCCAAACCCATTCCAGGATTTAATGATAATTGTGATATCCAAGACACTGAGTTCCAGCAGATCCCATTTCAGGTGAGAACAGCACTCACGTGTGTCTGTCTGCTCAATGCTGCACCTTTTGTGTCTGGGACTTAAATTAAACCAGCACCTTCCCACCTTGCCATGGACTTACATCTTGGCTGGGTGGCTCAGGTGACAACCTGTCATTTAAGGAGTTTACTGCTGTCCTGTAACACAACCAGGGGGACATTAAATTTTGGAAATATCACTGAAAGTTGTTCTTTTCTGAGCCTTCTGAAAGCCATTCAAGAGCAAAGGCTTATGGCTTTTCCCATCCCATGCCAGGTCCCCTCAGGGTGCACGATGATTTTCTGGGGCTGTGGTACCTCAGAGAATGTTTTGTCCAGCTAAAAACCTTTCAGTGAGAAGCAAACCACTTTTTCCAGGAAATGGGGGAAAAAAAATTAAAAGACTTGTCAGTGTCTTTAATCTGGTTTTGTTCTTTGTATTATTGTAGAAACTCAAAAATACCAGTAGAGGACCCAGACAGGTCTGTGCTAATTTATGAGATGGAACGACAGTCCCAGTCCCAAATTGCCCTACAATTGATGTGCCAGACAAGAGACTCTCAAATGGTTTTCCAGGAAGGTTCCTGACTGCTTCCACTGATAACCAGACACCTTTGCTGGTGGATGTCACAGGTTTTTCATCCAATTTATAGGGCTGGAAAACACAAAGACCATGGCAGGGCCTCATATTTCTGGCCAAAAGGAGCCTCTCTCTCCTGCTGGCAGATTGATCCCGTGGGTTAAAACCCTCTGGAGCTGCAATCACCACATCCACATCCCTGTGTTGCCAAGGCAACCTCGGCATTCACTCCAGGGATCTGGACACACATAGCTTTGTCTTCTGGCTCTGAAACGCCTCCTAAAGCTACCTCCAGTCTACTTTTTCCAGGGAAAAGTCTTTGGAAAAGGCAAATTTCTGCACTCAGCTGGGAAGTGCTGAATTTATAGAATGATTTAACTCTTGTCCCGGCCTGCCAGAGTTCTCCGAGCTTTAATTCCTCAGTGACACGGGAAGGGCCAGAGTGTGCCAGAACCAGTGGCCAGCCTTACTCCCGACCCTGCTTTTGACATTAATCATTCCCAGCTGCTTCAAAGAAAGATGGAAGAAATGCTCCACTTGATAAATTATGCAATTTTCCCACAGGAGAAGTTTCATCCTAATGGGCTGTTGGTAGCTTGTTTGTGCTCTGCAGCATGAGAATTGATATCCCTTTTCAAACCAATCTAGCAGAGCTGTAGATGCTCCAAAACAGAGATAAATGCCATTTTCTTTCTCTTTTTCTTATTAAAAAAAAAATAATATTTTTTTGCAATCTTTCTAACCTCTGAGCTTGCACAATCGCTCTTGGTGATGAGTTCCACAGCTTAATTAGGCATTGTAATCACACAGTTTAAATTGATGAGGTGCTCTGGTTGCCTTTGAACTGAGTTGGATGGGTTTGGGTTTTTTTTCTAGACATGATGAAAACTGGAGAATGGGATTCCCAGCCTGCTCATGCATCATTTGGTGTCTTCTTCATGTCACCTCTTCTCTCTCTCTACTCTCTGCATCCCCCAAGGGAGGGAAAAGCCTTTCTCTATGTCCTGATCTAAAATCCTTCTGAAACATGGGAAGAAAAGTCCACCTTTCTCCATGGATGAAGACAAACCATTTTCTTCTAGATTTTTCCCTTGAAAGAGGGAGGAGACAGAAGGAAACAAAATGCAGACTTCATCATCCCATTTTATTTTGACTTCTGGGCTAAACTGAGTCAAAACAAGATGAAGCAAGATGCTGTGAAGTTAAAATAATGATTTAAAAAAAAATCCCAATAGCTGATGATATTAAAAAAGGAGACAGATTTCAAATGTGCACCTTAAAATTAATTTTATTTTTATAGAGATTTTAAACGTTTGGAGGAACAAATATCCTCTTGCTCAGGAAGCCTAGACTCAAAACACCAAATATTCCTATCAGGAGATAGGATGAATTATGTTGTGGTTAAGAAAACTTATTGGGGCTCAGGGAACGTGGATTTATTTCCTGTCAGGCTTACAAATACCCTCAGTAGCTCTGAACAAGCCACTGGGAAATAAATCTTAGCAGGGATTTAAACATCCCAGTCCTGAGCGCTTCATTACCCGTTTTTGAGGTGTTTACTGCCTTCAGTGGGACTGAATTCCCAGAGAGAAGGGAATGTGGGCCAGAGAAAACATCCATATGGGAGCAGCAGATTTTGAGTCTAGCAGATTTTCACATTCAACATTCCTCCTTCAACCCTTTCCTGAAAAAACCTCGTGCTTCCAGTCTCCTCACAACACACAAGGCAGGGAAAAAGGGAGAGAGGCTGGGAGGGATTTTTTAAGGGGGGAAGGGGTTGTAATACAAGAAGTCTTGGGGGTTTCTTTGCTTGAAATTAATTTTTTTTTTAGTTTATTGGGTCTTTGTTGACTTCTTTTCTGTGATTCCTGCAGGTAAAATCATGTAATAATCATGGTTTGGGTTGGAGGGGACATTGAAGATCACCCAGCGGCACCTCCTGCCATGGGCAGGGACACCTGCCACTATCCCAGGTTGCTCCAAGCCCTGCCCAGCCTGGCCTTGGACACCTTCAGGTATGGGGCAGCCACAGGGCAATCACAACTTCCAGCTGAAAAAAGGACAAATTGTTCTTTCCTCTCCAACTGCAGGATTTTCCCTGCACTGTTGCAGCTGGAAAATGGGTCCCACTTCTCCTCAGATGCTTTGCAGACCTGAGGGGAGGTTGTGCTCAGCTACAGGACAGACTCATCAGCCCTGCAGCTCATGCTGCAGAAATTGCAGGTGGGCTCTAAATACTGCCACGACTTCTTTGTGCTGATGGAATTTTCGCACCAGAAAAACACATTTTTCTGTGTTTTTGTGTGGGCACAAGGATGACCCATAAAGCTGGGTAGCAAAGGGAAATGGAACTGCTCTCCCACTGTGATGTGGTTCTTTCCTGCTCCCATGGAGGTTTGGCATGGCCAGGACCAGCTGCCACATCTGGGAGTGTCCCAAGCCTTATCCCACCTGCCAAGAGCAAACCAAAGTTCAATTTTCAGGCAGCAGAGCTCAGCTGGAGGTTGGAGATTGAGATCTGACTTGATGGTTGAGGCAGAAATTTGGAGTATTTCTTTGGAAGGAGCGCTGTGTCCTGGAGTGCTGGATCCAGCTCTGGGATTCCCAACGTGAGAAGGACCTGGAGGTGATGGAGAAAATCCAGAGGAGGTCATAGGGCTGCTCCAGGGCTGGATCCCCTCTGCTCTGAAGCCAGGCTGGAGAAGAGAGGGCTCCAGGGAGAGCTCAGAGCCCCTTGGAGAGCCTGAAGGGGCTCCAGGAGAGCTGGAGAGGGACTGGGGACAAGGGATGGAAGGACAGTACACAGGGAATGGCCTCTCACTAGGAGAGCAGGGTGTGAGGGGATATTAGGAAGGAATCCTTCCTTCTGAGGGTGCTGAGGCCCTGGCACATGGTATTCCGGAGAATCTGTGGCTGCCCCTGGATCCCTGGAAGTGCCCAAAGCCAGGGCTTGGAGCAGCCTGGGATGGTGGAAGGTGTCTCTGCCCATGGCAGAGGATGGAATAAAATGATCTTGCAGGTCCCTTCCCACCCAGGCCATGGTGCCATTGCAGGATTCTCTGCCTCCAGACGTGCAATGCAGAGCAGAGCTGTGGGACAGGGCCCTGCCCTGGGCTGAGCAATGCCTCTTGCCAGCAGATGAGAGCTGGGACTGCTCCCTCTCACTCAAGAGTCATTTAATTTGAAACTTGCTGCTCTGTCAGGGCCCAGACCCCCTGGGGATGGTGAGACCCATCTGTTTCCTGAGCTCTGCATGTCCAGGCCATGCCGAGGAACTCAGCTGGGCCAGGCTCAGGAGGCTGTTTTGAATCTTGCCCTTTTTCTTGTGGGATTGTGTCGGGGCACAAGCAAATCCAGAGCTGCTCTTTGATGCTGCTCTTGGATCCTGTGCTGCCAATGTGCTGAGGGCATGGGCAGCGGGCACAGTGACACCAAAATAAATCAAATATTTCTCAGGAATGGGGTGGGGACATCAGCAAAACCTCTGCCTTATGCAATTGCCGCCAGCATTACAGCAGATTTAAAGCAGCTGCTGTTGGCTTTCCCTCTTCCCTTTCATAAACCAGTTGTTTGTCTGTTTGGTCAGGCCTGGAGGAGAGGGGAGATGTGGGGAGTACAGAGATGGCTGAGTGAGGGGATGGTGTCAAAATCTTCCAAACAGATCAGAAAATGGATGGGCAGTGGGAAGTGTGGCCAACCTGACATGGACAGGAGTGGTTTTGTCATCCCAGGCAAGGAGGGTGAGCTTGGGATGTGCTTGGAGTGCCATAAATGGGGATTGGCAGGGTTGAGCCGAAAGGGATGTTCCTGGAAACACCAGCTGGAGAGGAAATAAGTTGTTGCCATCAAGGCATTAACTCCCAACAGCTGAGGTATAGGATGAAAAGGTTGAAAAAAAGGCCTTTGCTTCCTCAAACAAAAGGAAAAAGGGGTCTGATAGTTATTAATTTTTATTTTTTTAGTTTTGTTTTTAAGTAGCAAAAAGCAGAATTATGAGGTTTGGACAGAGCCTTGGTGGGGAGTTCAGGGGATAGGACTGGCTCTGGGGTGGTGCTGGGGTAGTGACCACAGGTGGCAGAGGGGACTGACCCCACTGAGGTTGGGGTTGGCTTTGCTGGGCCTGGCCTAGGGGGTGAACAGCTCGTTTAGAATCAAGGTGAAGGATGGGATGGTGCAAGAATCATGGGCTCCTCACAACACGACATGGAGTGGCTGGAGCATGTCCAGGGAAGGGAATGGACCTGGGGAAGGGTCTGGAGCCCCAGGAGCAGCTGAGGGAGCTGGGAAAGAGGCTCAGCCTGGAGCAAAGGAGGCTCAGGGGGGCCCTTGTGGCTCTGCACAACTCCCTGACAGGAGGGGACAGCCAGGGGGGTCGGGCTGTGCTCCCAGGGAACAGGGACAGGAGGAGAGGGAATGGCCTCAGGCTGGGCCAGGGGAGGGTTAGATTGGATGTTGGGAAAATTCCTTCATGGAAAGGAGTGTCCAGCCCTGGCACAGCTGCCCAGTGGTGGAGTCCCCATCCCTGGAGGGATTTAAAAGCCGTGTGGATGTGGCATTTGGGGACAGGGGTCAGTGGTGGCCTTGGCAGTGCTGGGGGAATGGTTGGACTGGATGATCTCAGGTTTTTTTGGCTTTTCCACCCAAAATAATTCTGTGATTCCCTGAGGGTCCTGAAGCAGGGAGGGAGGATGTGATGCACTTGTGTACGAAGAAGAGAGAGGGTGAGGGAAGGAGGAAGATAATGAAAGGGATGCAGGTGGCACAGGAAAATCTCCAGGTGAGCACTTGAGCCTCCTCTCTTCCCTACAAGCAGGAAAATTTGGCAATTTCAGACACAGCAAGGCTTTCTTTTTACTGCTTTGAGGAGCCTCAAAAACTCTGCAGAATGAGAGAAATCCCCATTCCCCAAACACCCCAGGCTGTAGCTTCAAAACTCAGCCATTTAGAGGAATGATTGGATATCTCTGAGCCAGGCCCTTTCCCAATCCAATATACTCCCTTCAGCCATGTACTGCTGCCTTTATTGAGCCCAAATGCTCATCAGCTTCTTTCTATTCAAATAATACCAAAAACATGCTCATCCAAGGGTCAGCATGGCTTAATATATAACCAGGATTTCAGCAAACCCCAGGAACAATCAAGTCATCACTCCAGCAGAAAGAGTTCAGCCAGATATCCACAAAGCAGCCTTTTCCATCATTCCAGGAAAGAGTCCCTCAGCTGTCTCCAGCAATCCTATTGTGAATAGATGTCTTTTGCCACTTTCCCAGAACATCCATAAATGCAGAGGGTTTCAAATCTGGAGAGGACAGCGCTGTTAAAACAAGATTTAGAGTCTCAGTGGAGGCAAAGGAATTCCCTGCCATCCATCCCTCTCCCTTCAGCTGGGCTGGAATGAGCTCCAGCCCTGCCAGTGATCCTCATGGTATAAGACAATAGAGGTGTTTTGAGTTTCTTTTCATAGAGTCATAGAATCCTTTGGGTTAGAAAAGACCTGTAGGTTCACGGAGTCCATCCATTCCCCCAGCACTGCCAAGGCCACCTCTAACCCATGTCCCCAGGTGTCACATCTTCTATGTCCCTCCGGGGCTTGTGACTCAATGACTTCCCTCAACAGCCATTCCTGGGGCTGGACAACCTCTTCCATGAAGACATTTCCCCTAATATCCAATCTAAACATCCCCTGGCACAACTTGAGGCCATCTCCTCTCACCCTGTCCCTATTCCCTGGGGGCAGTGCCCAAACCCCCCCACCTGCTGCCCCCTCCTGTAAGAGAGTTGTAGACACATAATTGGTGCAGTTTAAGAGTTGCTTGTCTTGACAGAGTCCAATCCACGATGAAGTTTGGATGCTGGCAGTGAAAGACTTCAAAGGCTTTGACCATTTATTTTCTTTCCACTTCTTTCATGCCCAGCTGTCCCCTTGCAGGGAGTGAGTATGAGATTTATTTGTGGAAAACACCTTCCTGCACATCATCTCTCCATTTTCTGAGGCTGTATTTTATCTGCATCTGTATTTTTTCAGCTCTTTGGGCTGGTAGCCCCACGTGTGTGAGGTTTCTGGGTCTGCATTTTGTTCCAAGAAACCACCTCAGTTCTGTGCTTCCAACCTCCCCATTCTCCTTCCCCTCTGGATGCTAAAAAAGCAACAAACACCTGCAGGGCTGACATTTTGCTTCACTCTTTGAACATCTCCAGTGGGAAGGTGGATAGGAGCAGGAGTTTGCTCTGCACACTGGGTTTCTCACCAGCCTGGGATTCATTTTCACAGGACAAAAGCTTTGTGGCCAGAACTGGTGCCCTTCGAGTGCTGGATTTTCACCCATCAGTCTGAGATACCCTTTTTCTCACAGCCACTGGACTTGGTTTAGTTTTGTCCACTGAAGCAGAGCTCTGGTGTTGGGTCACAGCTTGGACTTGATGTCCTCAGAGGTCTTTTCCACCCTAAATGATCCCGTGACCCATCTCCTCACAGGAGAGGCAGGGAAACTGATGCCTTTTAAAGGCTGACCTGGTACAGAGACTAGACAGATTAAAAACATAAAGTAGGTATTTCTTAAAAGGCTTTAATGGGTACACTTGGGCAGCACAAAATTTAGCCAAACCACACCCAAGATGCACCCCAAAATGGCCACAAAAATGGACACTCGATCATGAGGTCCCACACTTTGATAAGTTCTGGTTCATTAGCTTATTGGAGTTAATTATCCAATTACAACTTCAGGTTATGAAGCTCCATCCTCCTTGTTTTTTCTTCTCACTTCACTGTTTTTGTTCTTGGACCTGAAAGTTGTCCTTGGTCCCAAGCTAGAGAAGGAATTGTTTTGTCTCCCTGCTCTGTGAAGAGAGCTTAGTTGCACTTAATATAAAACTTAAAACTACCCATTAAAACAGCAGAGAATCTAAAAGGTATAAAAGCTAAAACAAGCACAGGGGGAATCTTCTCACTTCCCCATTCTCCTCCTGAGCTTGCAAGGCATCCTCATGCTGTGCCAGGGAGGGAAGATGATGGAGACTCCCACTCAGCTCTCAGCTGCTGTGCTGGTGGCACTCACTCCTTGAATTCCTGATGATTCCCTGGACAGGAGCTGCTGTGGCTGCTCTTGTGTGCAGGGCTTTGCTTCTCCAAGTACTCTAAAAGTATCTTCAAAACACCCAGAGAGGTGTGAGCTGAGCCCTTCCCTCCCCTCCTACATTTTCCCTGGTGTTTGTTCAGTCAAGGACCAACATTTCTCATTTTCTGCTGTTCTGTGTTTCTGTACTGGTGCTGTGCTTGATGTTCTCTGTTGGGTTTGTATCATGCATTTCTTCTCCCTTTGTTTGTTATTTAGGATTAGGAACAGGAGAAGGTACATTTCCAACCCCATTATCTGCTTTTCACCTGAACTAAAAGTTTTCCAGTCCCTAAGGTGAAAAAGCCATGTTGTATTCTCCAAAATCCTCCTCCTTCTCCTAAAGGAGGCTCTCAGCCAAACAAGAATTAGCTGAAGCAAAAGTTCATTAATATTCAGAACAGCAATTGTTTCTCATTTCTTTTTATCATGACTTCACTCCTGCTTTAGTCCTGGTTTTACAGCTGTCACTGTTGTAAGAATGGCAAAAAAAATGAGGCTGAGAACCCTTTACTGCAAATCAGTAACAGCAAGAGCAACAAAAGGTAGAAAAATCTCATAAAAACTTACAATAAATGATATACATCTGAGCTAATTAGAAAAGGAATTAAAGGAATTTAAACATGGTTGGTTTTTTTTTTTTTCTTTCCCAAACCTGTAGGGTTTCTTCTCACCCTGGTGAAGTTTTACATCCAGGGATGTAGAGAATATTTTGGCAGAGGCAAGTGACCTCTCCAGAGCTCTTAGTGGGATGCATGACTTTGGCCATTGTTTTGTTCTCCTTTTATTCAGCATTTCTTTATATCAGTGAAAGCTTTGGGTGAGGGAAGCTGAAAAAGGAGGTTTAAATTCAAGCCAGAGAGGGAGTAGCAGGATGTACAAGAGGTGAGGCAGCTCCACCTGAGCATTAAAGGGCTCAGAAAAATCCACAAAGATGAAAGAGGATTTGAAACCAGAGCCTGGGGTGCTTTTTTTGCCTTGCAATAATACCATGAGAATTTTAAGGAGTTCTGATATAAATGAAGAATTGGACTTTCCACATTTTACTTGAACTATTAAATTCTTAAAACCAAAAATAGATGGACTAAAACAATGCACTTATTTAATTACTTATTTTCAGCAGTTAATCTTTAAAGACAGTGCCCACATCTAGAAAATATTTTTGTTTTAAATACTTTCCATATCCTTGAGGTAAATTTCTGGCTTGGTCAAACGTTGCTTGAACACATACAAACTCTTCCTCTGATCTTTTTGTTTACTTGTAGCACACCTAAGGGTGGAACTGAGTGTGAGTGAGAACCAACTCCAGGGTGCAGAGGTGGAAGGCTCAGCTTTGGAGTGACATCCTTTGTCACAAAGCCCAGCCCAGCCCCAGGGGACACCTGGTGCTGCTGCCTTCTGGAGGCAGAGCTGGAACAGAGACCAGACAAAGCAGAAGGATAAAGCAGGGATTTATTAAAAGGCCTCAGTGGTACATTTTGGGCAATACAAGAGCCCGTCCGGGCTACACCCAAAATGCCTCCAAAATGGTCACAAAATGGTCACGAGGTCCCACACTTTTATAAGTTCTGGTCCATCAGCACATTGGAATTAATTGTCCAATTACAGCTTCAGGTTTTGAAGCTCCATTCTCCTTGTTTTTTCTTCTCACTTCACTGTTGTCTTTGTTCTTGGGCTTGAAAGATGTCTTTGGTCCCAAGCTAGAGAAGGAATTGTTTTGTCTCCCTGCTCTGTGAAGAGAGCTTAGCAGCACTTAATGTGAAACCTAAAACTACCCATTAAAACAACAGAGAATCTAAAAAATATAAAAGCTAAAACTTAAGGCATCAGTACCACTTCCACGTCCTTCTTGTGGTTGAAAAATTCAAATTAAACAGAGGAAGCCCTGTGGCCACAGAGGAAAGGATTTGAGGAGAGATTGACATCCAGGAGGGCTGAGGACAATGGGGAGGCACCAAATGATGCTGAAAGCACAAGATTTTTTTTTTTTTTTCACAATGGTATTGAGCCATTAGAAGACTGAAATGGGGGAAAAAAAAAAAAGTGTTGATAATGATGAAGACAGAAAAATTCCCTAAATATTTCTGTTCTGGCATTGGGAACAGCCAGATGATGGAATCCCAGCCTGGATGGTGAGGGGGGGCTGGGGCAGCAACCATTAATCCTTGGCTCACACAGCTCCAACTGCATCCAAGAGTTTCCAGAGAGCATCCTGAGGAGGTCTCTGGAACAGAAATGATGTCTTTTTTTCACTTGGTTTGGGTGGTTTTGAATGATGAGAGCCGGGCTAAAGTCGTAATTATGTTTTCCAAAAGGTAAATGGGATATCCTAGGAAAGTGTATGTTCCTTAGTCTGGCATTAATCCCAGGCTAAAAAATACATAATCTCACACAGGAGGCAATAAATTAAGGGAAAATAATTAATAGAGGAAGGAAATTAAAGGAGGGTAACAAAAGTAAGGCAAAGTAGTAATGCTGTCAAGTGAATTTGGTACCTTATAAAAGTAAGATTATGAATTTTTTCAGAATTGTAACGGGCCTGATTTTAAAGATCTTGTCAAAAAGTTACAGAAAGTGGAGCTTTCTGGGTTTAGTTTGAGTAACAATGGTGAGCAAGGCGTGCGGAAGACATTAACTAGCCCTCAAAGCAGCTAATTAATGGGATTCAAAGTGTAATTGTAAAGGCAGTAATTAAAGCAGTGACCATGTTCCCACTGGGGTAGGGCCGAAAGCATTTCCATGCTCTTTAACATTTTAAATTAATGACCTGAAGACAACACAAAACCAGCTGCTGATAAAACCTTCCAGGTGACCCAGAGATCAGGGAAGTCATAAACGATCGAGGGAGGAATTGTGCAATGCAGAAAAATGTTGATTCATTCGCTGACACGCGATGAGGATGAAGCTGAACACAGCCAAATGTGAGGGAAGACAGCAAAAATCCATGGGCAAGGGCTTTGGGAATGTGGGGGTGTGGTGGGAACCATCAGGATCTGGGCTCCCACCGCTGTTTGAGGACCAAAGGATGGATGGAAGGGATGGAAGGACCAGGCTCAGTCCTGAAACCAGCTCTGGAGGGTGGTTTGAAGTTCAGGGAGACACAACTTGTGGGAAGCGTTGGCAGCTGCAAAGGGCTGGGATGATTTGTGGAAGGGAGAGATGCCTTACAGACAGTTTGGTTTCCTGTGCTCTGAGCTCACAGCTCCAAGCTCAAAGGTAGAACCACTCTGGGAATTCCCCTGGGAATTCTGGAGGTTGTTGGACAAAGGACAGTCAAATCCTACACTGGTAACAGTGGAGGATGGAGCTCTGGCAGTGCCTGCTGCCCGTAGGACCAAGGACATGGACACAGGGCGGCCACACGTCCTCCAGACACAAGTTCCCAGGGGTGTTGAGGCTCCTGAGTTTGCTGTCTGCAGACCCAGAGCCCAGAATGGCTGTGTGAGGGAGCTGAGCCCATTACTGGAGCTCCTGGGGGGAGCTTTGGGATGGCAAACTGGGCTGCTCCAAGTCCAGGCTGCAGTGTCTGTGACTGCAGAATCACAGAAAAATTCAGGTTGGAAAAGACTTCCAAGATCATTGAATCCAACCTTTGATCCATCATCACCTTGTCACCAGCCCAGAGCACTGAGTGCCATGTCCAGTCCTTCCTTGGACACCTTCAGGGCTGGGACATCAACACCTCGCAGTGCATAAGAACACTTCCATGAGGAAACTCCCTCTGATGTCCCACCTGAAGCTACCCTGGCACAGCTGGAGGATGATTCCTCTTATCCTGTCACTGTTCCTTCAGGAGCCTGAGTCCCCCCAGGTCCTGTCAGGGAGCTGTGGAGAGGATATCCACATTGCACATTACTGAGTGATGCAGAAAGACCTTTATGTGTCCTTCTGGCAGCTCATGTTCACCATTATCCCCCTTACACAGACCCTAAACTTTGTCCTTTTTTATCATTCCTACCTTGCTGACCTTTGCAGGTCACTCTGTTCATCTGGCATGGAGGAAATCATCAAACTCCTTTTTAAACTCTCCCCTCAGAGCCTGAGGGCAACTTTTGTCACTTTCTCCCATCTGATGTTTACCTTGGGAGAAATTGTAGCTCCAACATCTTAACAGACAATTCCTTTAGGATTGGGAAAGGTCAGGTGCCTCTTGACAGAACTTTGGTGCATTATCTTGTTTTCCAGAACCTTGTGCCTATGGCCTTGGCCCTGAGCTCTGTGGTTTCACCATGAAACCTTGTCCAAATCTTTATAAATAAGATCTGAAAGGCAACAAGAGTCCGACGTGAGCTTTAATGCAAAAATAGGAGCCTTTCCTGGCTTTATTCTTTCCCTGATTTTCTTTTCCTTTTAAAAATAATTTTACTTTGGTTTAAAGATGCCATTTTTCCTGAATGAAAATTAACCTTTTGCCTGATTTGTGAGACAGCATCAGGAAACACACAAACTGCCCACATGTTCTTTGCTACTTCCCTTAAATCAATAAAATGGTAATTGTTAAGGCTGGATAGGAGTATTAAATTAAGAAGACCTGAACTCCTGTATGGAAGAGACCTTTTCATCTCACCCTGTTAGCCTTTGTAAGAGACTCAGAGCTTGTGTTTGTCCAGGGCATCCCTTGCAGAAAGACAATAACTTCGAACTCCAGAAGTGAAGCAAGAGAGAAGAGAACTCTACTGCCTTTGGAGGATTTGCCTTCCACTGTGAAAAAAATGAGACTTCACTTCCCCTTCTACCTTATCTGGCTTCAGTTCCTGTGGAGAGAACATCAAAGTTCTCCCTGTAACCCAGAAAATCCCCCTTGCTCAAGTGAGAATGCCCTGTGCTGACATCTCTGCTGTGCTGGCTCTTGCCAACCTCACTGGAGATGAGTGGAAAAATCAGAATCATGGAATGGTTTGGGTTGGAAGGAACCTTAAAGGCATCTCATTCCAGCTCCTGCCATGGGCAGGGACACTTTCTACTAGCCCAGGTTACTCCAAGCCCCAATGTCCTGCCTGGCCTTGGACACTTCCAGGGATCCAGGGGCAGCCACAGCTTCTCTGGGCACCCTGTGACAGGGCCTCACCATCCTCACAGGGAGAATTTCTTCCATATTTCTAATCTAAATTCCCTTTTGTTCAGTTTGAACCCATTCCCCTTGTCTTGTCACTCCACATCCTGATGAAGACTCACTCTCTGGATTCCCTGTAGTCCTTTCAGATCCTGGAATGTGCTGTTAAGTCTCCCCACAACCTTCTCCTCTCCAGGCTGAACAGTTCCAGCTCTCTCAACCCATCTCCACAGGACAAGTGCCTCAGTCCCTTTACTAGCTTAATCTCTGGTAACTCTGGTAGGAAACACCCAGGAGTAAAGAGGTGATTCCCTGCCCTCCCAGTAGCTGGCCTTGAGAAGAGCAGAGGCAATTCAAATTGAAAGGAAACTGCTTTGCTTTGCTGTCCCTTTTAATTGGGGCTCCCCTGCTGTCTGTAGGTGCATCTCCCTTTTCTGTAACTCAAGAAGAGCCCAGAACAAGTTGTTGTTCAACAGCAACCCACAAAAACATCCCTTTGTGCCTCCCCACCCCTTCACAAGCTGCTCCACAGCCCTTGGGAGCTCGGCCCTCTGCCCTGGAGACAGGACAATAATTTCTGTCCCACTGTAGTTGTAGGTCACAGTGTCTGCTGCCATTTCCATCCCACTGCCTCACGCTGTGCTGAGGAAACACAATCCTCACCCCCTCATCCTGAGGCCACCTCAGATGGAAAATCAGAAAATCGGAAAATCACAAATGCCGTCAGGAATAACCCCAGGGCTGAGGAAACCTCCCAGTGGAGGCAGGCTCCACTGCCTAGTAATTAGTCTGATCACCAGGGTGACCTGAGTGTTGTTCCTGAAATTCTGTTCCCTGTACTCCCAGCTGTGTTTAGCTGGGAGCTCCAGAGCTGCTGCTCCAGCTGCAGACTGAGCTCAGGCTCCCTCACGGGGAGGTTTCCTGTGCCAGGACACACGAGGTGACGATGCTGTTCTGTGCTGGTGGCATTCCCCAGATCTTCCACACTCAGGGCCATCCTGAACACGGATACAGGCTGGGCAATGACTGCAGGGAGAGCAGGTCACCAGGGCTTGTGGCTCCAGTTCAGATGGGGGATTTAAAACACAACCCAAAAGGCAGCACAGCCTTGACTACCACGTTAATTGATTGTGTAAAGCAAAGAAAAACTTATTTCTTGTGGGTTTTTTTCCCTAAGAAAATGCTTTCACTCCTCTGCCATGGTGCACCTGAGTGACCCTTGTATCACTGAGCAGGGAAATTCCATTCTCTTGAGGGCAGAGCCTCACCCAAAGCTCACCAAAATCTGTGAGTGCCAGGAGATGTTAGACCTGGCTGTGATTCCAATCTTGGAATTGATCCCTGCTTTCTCCTACCCCTGCCAGGAAAACACCTGCTTTTATTTGCTTATCAGATTGATCGATGTGATTTCACAAATCGATAGGAAAGATAAGGTCGTAGAGGGAGTCTTAATAAGAACCAAAAAGCAGTGGGGAGATTATTGTTCTCAGGGAGATTAATACAGCATCAAACAGAAATGCTGCGGGCTCCTAAACCTTCTGTAACTCTTTTTGTCGTCACTGCTTTCTGGGACATTACAAAGGAGCTCTTGCCATCAACACCTGAAGGATTTCCAGCTGGCTCCTCCAACATTTCTCAAGTAGGGACTGTAGATTCCAATAGATTTGATAAATTCTTCATTATTCTTGTTTTTGTTTTTTTTTTTTTTTCCTCCGAGGGATGAAATGGTTTCTTTTAATCCACTGCAGTACATTGCTACAGCACAGAGAGGGATTCAGGCATGCAGAGCTCAGAGCTGCAGAGTTGGGGTTGGAAGTTCCACTCCAGCAAGGGGCAGGTATGGTGAGATAAGATGCGTGCAAGACTTTTAGAAAAAAAATTCCCCCATTTTTGCCTGCAAATCTACCCTGTGAGCACTCTCTGGGATAAGATCCTTCACCTTTCCAGTGCCTTCTGCATTACTGATATTTCCAACAGCCTCGGTGAATTTGGGGACAGAGTTAGCACAGGGCTGCTCCCACCAGCACTTACTGACTGTTGCCTCTTTGTCTTCTCTAAAATGAAATTCCATAATATCTACTGAAATTTGGGCTCATTGGGAAAAGAGGAAGATTTTAAAATGCATTCAGTCAATAAGAAACAGCTGAAATTGCTCTGTTTGGACTCTGCTGAAAGAGCTCAGCAGCTGATGGTTGAAACAACTTCTCTATCGCAAGAAAAAAAAAAAATTCTTGGCTGTGGAGAAAAAGTGAAATATTTTATAGACTCAAGGATCATAAAGTCTAAATCCTGGCCCTGCACAGGACAACCTCAAAACCCCCACTATGAGAGGGTTACACCCTCCTGTGCATGTTGTCAGGAACATTTTTATTGCGACTTCCTCTCTGTAATTCTTTTTTTCCTCTTGTAAGCAGCTTTGGAATGATATGCTTAAGTCCAATCATGAAATTAGAAAAGGAGTTCTCCTCATTAAAAACTGCTGACAAATCTACACACAGCCTTATACAACATCCTCTGATCCTGCCAGGGGAGGGTGGTGTGAGGAGATGTCCCCACTGACATGTTCAGCCAGCAGCCTTCCATGAAAATGTTTATTTGGGTTCCTAGAACACAAACAAGTTGGTTTTGCTCTTGGGAGAAGGTGTGAGCTCCCATAAGGAGCTGAAAGCTGGGTGTCTTCACTCCCAGCCTCAACCAGGCTGCGAACTGGGACAAATGTTGTCAAAATCTTGGCAAAACGTGCTGAAAGGTGATGACAGGAAGACTTTGGGAGTCACAAATGTTTCTCTGGCATTCCCTGCATCTCCAAACCACATGGAGATTGTTTCCCTGCTCCAAAGTCAGGGTTTGTGTCTCCCATGCTCCTCACCAGTCTCAGCCTCGTCGCTTCCCCCTCCCTCCTGCTGTTTGTTTTGCCAAGGATGGATATTCAGTTCCCTAAAAAAAACCCTGCCTTGGCAAATGCACCTGCACAATCCCAGCTTTTCAGCACAAAACTCATCGTGGTCCCTCGATATCAGTAAAGCTGGGTCTCAACACTGACCTGGCTGTCCTACCAAGGGACAGACTGGTCTGATATTGTGGGGACACAGTGAGCTGCTCTTCCAGAAATTCTGTTCTTCTTCCCAAACATTTTTCCTCAGTTCTCATCCAACTCTGGGCTCGTACTGGTGGAGCAACCAACCGACCGTGTGTCTGCTGATTCACCCAGCTGTGAATTCAGGTGGCTCTAACAGGGACCAGCGTGAGGAAAAAGCCCTCAGGCCTGGTTTGATGTGATTCCACATCCATCTGTTGTTGCTGCAGGCCACCCCAGCGTGCATTTCCATGGCAAACTGCCTTTTGAAATAATTCCCAGCAGAGCGAGGACATTGCCAAACGCCAGCGCTGTGACCGAGCGGCGTCACTGCAGCTGGAGATCTTCTGGTGTTTTATGGGTTCAGACAGAATGCACAGCACAGAACACTGCAGAATTTCTAGGAAAATGCCTCTGTTGACAATTCACAAGAAAGAAATGTTTCCTCTGGTGCAGGGCACTCAGCATGTCCCAGTTTTCACGGCCCAAAGCAAGGCCAGTTTGAGAGCACCACGCTCCTCTCTCACTTCCAGCCTTGGGCCCATCTTGCCTCCACATCTGGTGAGGTGAAATGTCACCCTCAAGGTGACCCAAGTGGGGCTGGCCAGCTGCTGGATGGGTCCAGGGTAGGCTGCAGCCATACATTGATATCAAACTGTGTCATGATGGCACCACTTCCTCTAAAGCAATAACAGCAAGGTGGATGCAAGTATTCTCTGGGATTTGACTCGGCCTCAAATCCCTCCAGAGTCTGGCTCCTGGCTCAAAAGCTAAATTTCCCCAAGGTGCCATGCACAGACCCACTGTTCCCATCCACATCTTTCTCCTCCTTACTGGATAAAGACAATTCAAGATAATATACAACCAACTTTCAGAGAGGCTGCAGCTCACAACCCTGCCTTTAAAAACGTATTTTACAACCTCACCATCCTTGATTTCCAGGAACTCATGAATAGAAAAGATATATTGTTCTTGGTAACTAAATAGTATCATTAAAACCATTATGAATCTTGCAAAAATCATTCCTGTCTACCTAATTTAATCTTGGAACAATGACTATTATTAACTTGTCTTGTGCTGTTGCCATTTGAGATGATGGCCCTGGATGCACGGGGAGCTATCACAGGATTCAGTTTTGTAAATGTGCATTTCTCTTGAGTGCCTCTCCTTCACGGAGCTCCCTGGATTTATCCGCTCCAGGGCATTGTAGTGAAGCTGAAGAGGGAAATGAGGAGTTCAGGGAACAACAGAAAGCTTAACTCCTGTCCTTATCACATGGATTAGACTCTCATGGCTGATTTCTCATGCTCAGCTACACAAGAGATCCACTGGAAGTTCTCCTTATGCTTGACAGTGACATCGCTCCGTGTGGCTTCCCAAGGGTCTGTAAAAGGTTTGATGCCCTCAATAACGTGCTCACTCCCAATTGTCTGTGAAAAAAGTTGCAGTTTTGAAGCCTCCAAGGTTCAGCCAATGTTGGCTCCACACCTTCAGGCTGTCTCACAAGTGCTGAGCTGCAGAGGAGAGAAAAGGAGCCCCTGTCTGTTCCCCCCCTCGGATGGTGACCACGCGTTCCCACACCTCACCTCAAAAATGTGGCACCTTCAGCAGGCAGCACTCCCTGAGACTGTGACTCTTTGACCTCCCCCTCCACACAGCTTGATGGAACAGGCCTCATTTCCTTAGGAAACTGGCTTCCAGGGGACAAAAAAATAAAAATCCTCTACCTGTTTCCCTCATTCCCTGGTAATAAAAAAATCAGTGAATTATTTCCCTGACCACAGAACTGAGACGAGCCAAACAAAGCCATTGCAGTCCCCCAAGTAAGAAGAATAATAAATATACGTTCTGCTGCACTTTGGGATGAAATCCCTGCAAATATCAATCTTCAGGGGAATGTGCTTCATGTGCCTGCAGAGAGCAGGGTGGGACTGGGCTGTGGTTCCCCTCTGTCCTGCTGAAGGTGCTACATGTGCCTTCACCCAATTCGCATTTCTCTGCTGCTAAGATATTTATTTTCTTCATTACAGGGACACATAATAGCAGTTTCCAGGCACCTCCATCTTCCAGCAGGAAGCAGTGATGCTGTTGGTGTAGCAAATGAAAAACAGGAAACATCAGAGAACTTTTCTAACACAACGGGGTGTGATGTGTGGATGTAGATGTTATTCCTGTCCCACTCCTCCCTGGCCCTTTTACCCCTTTCTCCAATTCCAGAGCCACAAAAATGCTCATTTTCTCAAGTTTCACAAGAATACCTGAGCAGAGGTGAGAGACCTCAGAAATCTCCCACACATCCTGTGGGATGCCCATGTGGACAGCAACACCCAAACTCAAACCTACAGGAAAGCAACATCCGTGTGCAGTGACTGACAGAACTATTCCATTTCAATCTGTTTTTTTGTGAGAGGGGTTAAACAGGCCAGAATTCTGCTCTGGTCCCAGCAGAGCTGCTGAGATTTGTGGTGGCATCATCAGAGAGTCTCTTGAAGGAAAGGTGTTCCACTTTTCACACTGATACCTTCCCCATGAAGTTATTGGTCCTACCATGGAAAACTGCAAGAGAGACCCCAAAGAGGGACTGAAAGTGAGACCAGCCAGAGGAAATCCCCCTTGATGGGTGACCTGATCTCTGATTTGAGCCCAACCACCCCACTGCAAACGAGCAGCACATCCCCCAGCTGTCAGGGCCAGCGTGCTCCAGAGCTGAGCTCACTTCCATGCTGGGTGGAAACTATTTTCACAGTGGAATTCTTGCATTTCATTAATTAGGAGTTGTTCTGCCAAGCCAAGGGGTCGGAGGATGTGCCCTCCCCATCCCTGGGCACAGATGCTCAGCCAGGGAGGGATCAGCTCTTGCAGGAACAAGATTCCACATGGAATCACCTGCCAGAAGCAAAATCAGAATGATAAAAACCTTGCACTGAGGGTTTAGTGAAAAACCAAGTAACTTTCCTTCTAGTGGAAGGCTCTGATATCTGTAACTGAGCAGACCGAAGTGAAGAGAGGTCAAAACATGGTTGTGGTAAAGCTTTGCAACTGCAAGGAAGTTTTTTGAATATTTTTTTAGGCCCAGCATAAAGAGGTGATGGATATTTGCACTTGGTAACACATCCTTAAGTTCTGTAACACAGAAGTACGAGATCCTGTGTCATTTAATGTCACCCAAATAGGTGCTTGGGTGGGTATTTCCCCCTCCCCCCCCCTCAAAATATGAGATTGAAGACTCTGCCTGGGATATGGAGCCTGTAATAATAATGACCAGTTATTTTTACTATGATTCCTTGAAATTTCCCATTTTATTTATTAGGAGACAAAGTATAAAGAACATCAGGGCAAGAATTTATTCTTGGGAAGTATCAGAAGTGTGGGCCTTTATCAGTCATCCTCATAACAACCCACAAGAGCATCCCTTGGGGATAAAAAAACTGAAAAAACCCCAGAGAAATAAGAACTAAACGTAAACCTAACCATATATTTTAAGGTCTCTCTATTAGGGAGTCCCCAAAACACCCCACAGCCACAACTCTGTCCTTTTGGAGGCTGTTCACCTCAGTTATCACTCCCTGTGGCTCTTCTCAGCATCGCCAATCCATGGGGAAAGAATTTCTGGCAAAAAAACCTCATTTTTCTGCCCATTTTCTTCATCACCACCTGTGCAACCTCTCCTCACCCCAGTGTCCTGTCCCACCCTGGTGTTTTCAAAGTCCAGGAGGATTTCAGGAAGCAGCAGCTGAACATCACCCCCAGAACACCAAGCTGAACATCTCCAGCTGCTCCTCAGGGATCCTCCTCCCTGTCTGGAGGGGTAAAACTGCCTAAACACTAAAAAATTGAATATTAATCCCTCCCAAGGCTGGGCATTCCAGGGCTGTTTGACCATTGAGCTTCAACCCAGGCAGCTGAGGAGCTTCCCCCACACCAAAGTGTAAATGAGTTTATGGGAAATGGCTGAAGGGAAAGGGGAGGGTGGGTGGAGAGCTTCTTTTCCTCCCCACCCTCATTAGAGGCCCTGACCTCTTTGCTGTGTGCCCTCTTCTCCGGGGTGGAGAGGAGCTGTTTTTCCAGGTTTTGTGGTGATGAATGGGGGTGACCCCTGTGGGGGCCAGCAGAAAAGGAGAAGAGGCTGGGGGCTGCATCCTCCTGAGCCCTGGGAAGATGAAAAGTGAGCCCAAGGAGGTTCTGCCTCATGGACATGGATTCTCTGTCCAGCAAGGTATGTTCTGGTTTTTTTGTCTTTGGCTGATTAATTTTGTCTTTTGTTGATTAACTTTTGTCCCTTTGTGGCTGTTTGGAGTAAAAGGAGACAAGGGAGGTGATGCAAGTGAAGCTGAAAACTGTTGAGCAGCTTGGTTAGAGGCTCCTGTTTGGGTTTTATTAATTTATTTTGATTTTTAAGGATTTAAGTTGTTTTTAAATCTGTTCTTGAGGAGTCCTTTCCTGCAACACTCAGGGGTGCTGCCTGTGGAGACCTTGCTGTAAAGGCAGGAGGGTGAACAAGCAAAGCTGTGGGATGGTGTGAAACAATGAAAGGGACAGAGGTGAGACATAAATTTATTCCCCTGGAACCCAGAGGTTGAGGTAGGGGGTGTGTATTTCTTGAAAGGTTTTCCACTATCAAGCTGCTGTTTTAAAAGAACCCACCCCACCCTATTGTGCATCCTGCAACCAACTTGTATTTTTAATTACTAAAATGCTCCTGCCAGAGAGGCTCCAGCACAACTGGGGCAGGGGGGAAGCTGAGGTGGTGAAAGGTTGTGCCCCTTCCTCCTGGAGCTGTGACATCTCCAGGAAAGGAAGCTGCTGCCAGGAGCTTCTGGGAAGAAATTTCCATGTTGTTCTTGGGAGGAAGGGCCGAGAAGGCTCCTGGTGCCTGCTGTGGGAGCAGAATTCTGTGGGCAGGGTGATGGATGAGCTGAAGGAGCAAAATTTCTCTCCCCAGGAGAAGCCAAGTGCATGGATTCCATGAAATTCCTAAGGAGAGTCTGGGCTGGAAAGGGATGAAATCAACCAGGTGTGAAGGGAGCTGTGAGCTCCTCATCACCAGGGGTGAAGCCACAACCTGTGTGGAGCCAGTGAGGGACTTGGAGCAGCTTCCAGGGGATCTGGGGAGAGGTGAAGGAAGGATGGGGATGGACCCTGTATGATGATTTTTCCGCTCACTTTGGCCTGTGCCTGCTGCCTCTGGCTGAAGAGCCCCTTTGAATGAGTGCTGGTGGTGAGAAATGGGGAAATTTGTTGGTTTAGGAGTGATCTCTCTTCTCTAAGTGCTGTTTCTCCTGCACAGATCTTGATGGGCACTGTTCCCTCGGAAGGGAAAGAATGAGGGATGTGGGAAACCACCAGGTGGGAACTTTTAAGTAGCAGAGGATTGAATATCTGTTCCCTTTTTCAATCCATGTGTTCAGTCTGAGGCAGAGATTTTGGTGATCTCTATGGAAAAAAAATTCCCTGGAACGTCTAGGAAAATACCCCCAGTTCCTGATGTGGATTTTCTATCTAAAAGGAGGTGAGAGATTCTTTCTGGGAGAGGCTCAGGCTGTTTTATCAAGGAGCAGGTATTGAGTTATCCCTGCACCCACCTGTGTGTGTGTCTTGCCCTGGAGCTCACATCTATCCTGCAAACCACCCACCCAAAACTCAGTTTTGGATGCTTTTTTTTGCTCTTTTTATTTATTTATTTTTTTTCCCTGCTTTGGACTTTATTCTTGAAAAGAGGCACCTGAACTCCTTCCCAGGGACCTTGACTTACCCCTGTGTCCTCTGCTCTGGCTGAGGAAAAGCTACAGGGGAGCCAAGTGCCCTTGTCCTCCTCCCAGGAGCTGCCAAACCTCTCTCTGCATGACCTGGGAGAAAATGTGGCCCTGAACTTGCCCACAGTTTGATCTTCAAAGCATTAATTAATTTGCTGAGCAGCTGTGAGTTGTGGAACCGACCCAGAATATTGAACAGTCTCCCTGCTGAGGGCCTTGTTCCCTCCCAATGTATATCTCCTGTGTCTGTCCACATGTTTTGGCAGGATGGAACTCAGATGGGATCCCCAAGGGAGCAGAAAACACTGTTCTCCTTTCCTTAAATCAGTTGTGATGGAGAAGCTCCCATCAGGGAAGTTGTGATTAGGAATCTTCTCATTAAATGCGCCCAGCTGGGCTCCCTGTCCTGCAAAAGTCTTGGATGAAGGGTGGATTTCAACCCTGAGCTTCACAGCTCCTGGTTTTGGAGGGTTACCATGGGTAGAACTCCACTCTGCTGCAAAGGTTTTCTTTAAAAGAAAACTAAAATTCAACCTCTGGCTTAAAACAATCCCTTGATGGTGCAAGGTCTGTGCATTACCTTCTTTTTTCTTGGTCTCTATCACACACCCAACCCCAAAAAGCCAACCTCCAAACCTTTCCCTATTTAACCCCCTGGCCAATCTTTACTGTATTTAATGGGAGTAGGTGGCCCAAAGGCATTTGGATTCCACCAAATCCAGATGATTCACTCCAATTACCTCTGTAAATAACATTTCTGTGAAAGTGGGAATCTTTAATCCCAAGCCCCATCAGCAAAGTGGAGGCAGGGAAGGAAGTGAAGCTGGAGTCTCAAAGACTTCCTGGATTTCTAAGCCAGGGAAGGATTTTTCCCTGGCAAAACCAAGGGTGGGTGTTGGAAACCTCCTTGTCTGTGTTATCAGGTGAGTGGGAATGGGATGGGATGAGCTCCAGGTCAGCCAAAGGCTTGTCCTGGTCTGGCAAGGGGACAGAAATGTAATACAAAAGACAGGAGGGAATCCCATCAGCTGAAAGCTGTGCCTGAGACTATTCTTATTTATTTCCTGGTGTTCACTTGATACCTCTTGTGTTGTCCCTTGGCCTGGTGTGAAGTACCTTGGCATTGGTTTGGGGAAAACTGGGGCAGGGAGGGTTTTTTTTTAATAAGAGAAGAGTGAGAAACAATTTTTAGCCTCTGGTCTGGGCTATCTGTGGCCTGTCTGGGTAAAAGTGGAGGGAGGTGTTCTCATGAGACCTCAGACGGTTGGTTCTTTGGAAAAACAAGCCACGTCCTCCTGTTTGATATTAAAAGTCAGTTCACAAATCTTTTTCATTCTTGTTTTACTCATTAAAGTGGGAAATTCCCAAGGAAGGAGCTGGTTTTCTGTGGGAAGAAGGTTGCAAGCAGCACCAGAGTAGGAATGGAGGGACTGGGAGTGATGGCTCAGCAGCTCCAGTGCTGTGTTCAGTGAGGAGCCTCCAACAACACACCTGGTCTGTGGACAAGGTGGGAATTGGGTCTGTTGTGTGAATTCTATGGTGGAACAGCTTGGAGATCCCTCCAGGCATCTCCCCCTAAACCCTGGCAAGGGCCTGAATCCTTCTCATGCCCAGGGTTTTCTCATCTCCATGTGGCTCTTCCTAAAAAGTTCTGTGCAGTTGGAACTTGTGGATGGATGTTCCCAGAACAAAAAAGAAAATTACATCAGCTGTTCCCATCAATGGAATTGAGGCCAAAGCCTCCAGATGTCAGGCATTGTTGGTTTGGTTGTTTTGGGTTTGGTTTTTTTTTTTTTTTTTTTTTTTGAATCTTTGTGTGACTATAGGAGCTCTTCCTGCATTTGCAGCTAATGAATAGAACAAAACACAGAAATCTGCACTGGGTTAGAAAGAAATGGATGAGTTTTTCAAAACGTGATGCCTGCTGGTGTAGGGGTGTGAGGGCTTGGGGCTGCATCCATCGAGGCAAAGAGTGGATTAAGAACACGTGGGAGCCTGCAGGACAACCCAAACCAGGATGTTTCAGGTGGAATACCTGTAAAAGGCTTTCTCAGCATCTTTGCTTATGGTGCCTGGCCTCCTGTGGCCCCAAAAATGACAGTGGGAAGTGTCTGAGCCCCTCAGCTGAGGGATGGTCAGGGCCCACTGCTCCACTTGAATTAAACATCTCAATTGTTTCAATTCAATTATGCAAGGAGAGTGATTGGATCAGCACGAGGAAGGCAGCAAAGAGGGATCTGAGATGTGGCCTCTGTCAGGAACCTCAGGAGGAGGTAGGGATGCAATTTGTGTGGTGACCAAGAGCATCTGAAGTATTTCCTAGGATGCCATATTTCATGAGGAAATGCTTTTAATTAGGTCTGGGGATTTCCACACTTCCCTGCTAGACTGGGAGTGGGTTGCACAGCTGGATGCCAGTAAAGAATATATCCTTTGTCAACTTCATAAAGAAAAAAATTAAAAATTAAAAAAACCCCAAAACCTAGACAGGCATTCTGTAATCATAGCTGATAATGAAAAAGATCCCAAAGCTTGTAGCTCAAGGACACCACGAACACTTTAAGGATCTTTTTGAGGAGAGGTGTCGACTGAAATCAGAGCCAGGTGTATAAGGAGGCTGAAGACTCTGGAACTTTAACATCCCTCTGGGAAACACCCATTGAGGACCAGTTCCTGCTGATTTAACATGATGCTGATCAAGTACCAAACTGGCTCCGATTGACTTCTTGGATCTCTAGGAAAATAGAGTCTTCAGCTTTCCTCCAAAGTCTGAAACCTTGCAATAAGTGGGTGGCTCAATCAACAGCATTTCCCCTCCACCTGCTCTTTTTTGTAACATTTCCATGGCCTTTCTCACCGTATTAAAGTGATTTTTTCCCCCATCCATTATCTAAAGGACAGTGGGAGATAACAGTGACCTTAATGGCCAAGGATTAAGGAGCCCTGACTGGGATGGCTCCATTTATTTTATCTTTCCCAGGAGCGTTGTTGCAGCGTTAAAGCCTGGAGTGTTTGAGATCTAGAACAATGCACGGACTCCTCTTTGTTTTAACTGGGTTGTTGGGAGCTCCTGTTTCTCCTCTTGTCCGTGTAAATGTTTTATGAAGTGACTTTAAAGTCAATAAACGTTTCCTGTTTAACGTCTGCCTCGCTGCCTTATGAAAGATGCTTTATAAAAACATCAGAGCTCTCACCCAGCACGGGGCTTATCTCTGGTTCCCTGCTAAGCATGATATCAAAACTCATCTAGGAGGACGAAAAAAAAATCCTGATTTAAAAAGAAAATAAACTCGCGTCTTCCTCTTAATGATGCTGCACTGATTATGCAGCGACACAGCATATTGAAATTGCTCTGAAATTGGATTTTTGGAGCCAGCTGAGCTTCAAATCCTGATGGGAAGGCTCATGGGGAAAGCTGGCCTGCACTGAGCACCCAGCTTGTTGCTTTCTTTTTTCTTTTTCAGTGTGACAAATGAAATTTGAATAATTGCTGTGTAAACCGAGAGCAGTTGTTGAGTCTGAGAGGGCTGAGAAATATGCGCTCTCCGGCTTTGCTCTGCTGCCGATGTTGACTCACGGTGATCGTGGCTGGAATCTTAACCCCGTGCACTGGGACAGGCATTTCTCTGATATAATAAAAGGCAGGCAGGTCCCTGGCTTTGCATGACTTTGCAAAGTTGCAGCTGGCACAGACAAATTGGGCTCGTGGTTGGCAAGGCTGATGTGGGCAAGAGCTCGGTGCTGCCGGTGTCTGCCTGAGCTTGGCCAAGGCAGTCCTAGGCCAAAGGTGGGTGCAGATAAAAGATAAAAGTGACTGATGTGATGCAGCTCCAGCCTTGTCTTTGCTCTTCCTACGCTGGCAGGTACTGGGGTTTGCTTGCTCTCTGTTTCTACAGATATTTTTGTTTCCTCTCGTTCCCGCATCTCTGCGTCGCTTTCCTTCCTTTAGCGAGGGGAATGGCCCCTCGGGGAGATGTTATTGAAACTCCTGCTCTGTTGCAGCAGGTGAAACATCACCTGAAGAGTGCAGCTAACAGCCTGTGATGTAAGGAAAATGACTTGGTGAGGGAAAACATTGATTTGATTTTCTTTTATGGTTTTGTGTGCATCTAAATCGTAGCTTAACAAGACTGGGATTATTTTCAAACTGCCTGATCCTCTGGAAGAAGTTTCCTGATATGAGTAGTGCGGGAGCTTATTTCTTCCTCCTCAGCCTTCACCAGGAGGAAGAACACTGAGCTGCAGATAAGCTGCTCATCAGACCCATGTGGGGCTGAAGGAAGCATCAGTTTGCAGAGAAAAAGAAAAAATTTCCCTGCTTTCTTATCTTTCTGGGAAGTGGCTTTGCCCTGATTGCAAATCGCAGGATCTCTGATGTCGAACGACTCAAATCTGAATTGTTTTAGTAGAATAAAATGTAATCTGAGCAGTTTTTGCTATCAAGGGGCTTGCTGAGCTTTGGGGGCCTTCGAGGAGGTGACACACCGATCTGTGCAGCCACTGAACACCTGAACTCTGGGTGCTGAAGGTGTCTGGTGGAAGGGAGTTTGGAAATTGGGAGTTTTTCCTGCATGTACCTGGTGCAGCTGCTCTGTTCTGGGCAGCCTCAGTTCTGATTTCCAGGACCGCTGCACCAGGGGCTGTCTCTGCTCTGCAATTCAGTGATTTTTCACTTGATTTGCATCTTCACATAACACAGCTTTACAGCTGCCTGTAAAGCCCAGATTTCTGCCATGAGTTTAGTCACTTGAAAAATCAGGTTTATTCTTCCCCCAGACTCTTTTACTTTCTCCACCTCAAGCTTGGAAACCAAACCTCCTGTGCTCCTTTCTTAGCTGGGATTGCTGAAGGAGTTTTGCTTGAAAAGTTCGCTTAGGGCAAAACCTCATTCTCTGATTTTTTTTTTTTTTTTCCCCTGACTGCTCCTCCAGTAAACAACTGCTTTGGACATGACTTTTCCTTTTCAGGAGAGTCCCTGCTGTTCCATTACAATGATTGCTCTGATGAGACCTTGCAGGTAACGAGTGACCTTTGTGTTTTGGCCCACGTAGGAGAGACAGAGTGGAGATGAGTTTAACAAGGAGCCCTTGGCACAGGTGCTGTTTTATTGCTTTAAAACCCTTTTTCGTGCTCTTATTGTTAGAATTAAAGGACAGACTTCAGATTAAGGACAGACTCTGGATCAGTTGTGTTTTATAAAAGGGAGCAAGCTGTGAATGGAGAGGCAGAAGAGCTGTGGGGATGCTGCTGCTGTGTGTCCACGGCTGTTTTCTGGCTTGTGCTCACCTGGACTTGGATCAGGCTGGGATCTCTCATTTCCCAGGATATCTGCTCGATATCCTGCCTCCCAAATCAGTGGAGATGGCTCCCTGTCTGTAAAGTGCCCACGGGGAAAGCTGGGGACAGGAGGTGCTGACAGCATTCCCAGCCCTTGCCTTGGTGGTTGTGTGCAGCTCCACAGCGAGGCTGAAAAACCAGGATCTGACACAGCAGAGACACCTCATTTCACAGCTTCCCTCTCAGTCTGAAGGAGCTGGGATGTGATAGCTGCAGCCTGGAGGGCATTGGCTGCTTTTGGGTTGCTCTGGGGCAGATACAATCTGCTGATGGTGTAGGAAATGTCCTGTGTGACACTGAAGGAACATCTTGGTCCCTTTCCCACCTGGAAGAGGGACTCGAGCTGATGTTCCCAATGGTTGGAGTGGCTGGGGAGCTCTTCCCCTCCCATGTCTGCAGGTGATAAGATCTTTTAGGGAGGCTCCAGGAGCTCTGCAGCGAGCCCCAGCTCCCCATTTCTGCTGGCATCCAGCTTCCCAATTCCAGTGCTCTAAAATTAATGCCCCAGAGAGCAGCTGAGAGCAGCTCCAGGACAGAAAACAAGCCACAGTCTAGCCTTGGTTAACACTTTTTGTGTTTGGTGTCTGTGCTCAGCAATTCAGCTGCTGCTTGGGAGCTTTGATGTGAAGCCACGATGCTCCCAGGGGTGACCGTGCCCTTCCTCAGGGACCAGCTCTGCTCCTGCCTGGGAAGGCTGCTGGAATCCCAGCTGGATGGTTTTTGGTTTTGGGGAGGGCTGCTGTTAACCTTGTCAGTGCTGCTGAACTCTGTGAAATGCAGGTCACCAAGAGACAGCACAAAGGCAAATACAAATTTAGGGGCTGCTGTATCTTTGAGGGACCTGTCTGGCCCTCATCAGGGGTTTGGGGGCTCTGTTTGAAATCTCTGTGGCTTGTTAAAAGGCCTGGGGTGAAGTGAAGGGTTCCTGGTGGGAAAACCAAGATACCACTAGGAGAGTGAATGTCCTGCTAAGATGCCTTGGATAATGCATGGAATGGAGCATGGAAAGCTGCTCAAATCCTTGTTGAGCCTTTTCAGGAAGCCCCCTGGATGCAATCAGTCATCTGTCATGGCTCCAGGCACTTGGGTGGGCAAACAGCACTGTTTGACATCAGTGGTTCCTGCTGAGGGGTGCTCACCTATCCCCAAAGTAACCTGGGGTGCTCTGGGACCCCCAACAGCAGCAGGACCTGGAGCTGCTGGAGCCCCTCTGCTCTGGAGCCAGGCTGAGGGAGCTGGGAATGTTCCCCTGAAAGGAGAAGGCTCCAGGGGGACCTCAGAGCCCTTTCCAGGGCCTAAAGGGGCTCTAGGAGAGAGGGAGAGAGACTGGGGACAAGAGATGGAGGGACAGAACACAGGGAATGTCTTCTTGCTGCCAGAGAGCAGGGATGGATGGGATATTGGGAAGGAATTCTTCCCTCTGAGGGCAGGGAGGCCCTGGCACAGGTGCCCAGAGAAGCTGTGGCTGCCCCTGGATCCCTGGAAATGTCCAAGGGCAGGCTGGATGGGGTTTGGAGCACCCTGGGCTGGTGGGAGGTGTCCCTGCCCATGGCATGGGTGGGAATAAGATGGGCTTTAAGGTTTCTTCCAACCCAAATGGTTGATTCTATGCTTTGCCAGGCTAACCAGTGCTTCTTGGAATCTCCTGTCTTGCAATGTTTGTTGTAAACAGAATTTGCATCCTGGGCTGAAAAAAACCCCACAATCCAAAACCAACCAACTAAAACAAAAAAAACCCAAACCAAGGAAAACCCACAACTCAAACCACAAATTTAAATCCCAAGAAACTGCTTCATAACTTGGCCATGTTCTCTGCAAATGGACTGGATTTTTTTTTTTTCCTCAGCTCTTCTGGCAGATTTTGTATTGTCTGCCTCTGATCTCTATCTGCTGGCAGGCAAGGCAGTGTTTCCTTTGATTTGACAGCATTTAGAAACAAAATCTGAAAGGAAAGCTTGTGATCTGCAGCTGTCAGAAATGCCACTTGCTCCAAGTATGAGTGCTTGGAAGCAGGGAATCTGTTATGGAAGGGGAGTTTGTGTGCTGGGACTTTCTGTAGCCCTCCTAAGAGAGAGGTTAAAATACATAAGTGAGATAAAACAGAGGGGCTTGGCAGTAGTTTTTTTATAATATAAAAAATGTATATTATTATTTTATTTTAGGTGTGTGTATATATATATGTGTGTATATATATATATATAAAACAAAAATTCTCCCAAAGCCTTGCCAAACTCTTCTGTTTTATCTTATGCTACAAGGCTGAAAGGGAATATATGCCTCTATATATCTGCTTTCCCTGTGGAAGCAGCTGCTGGAAAAAGGCTGGGAGTAGGATGGAAATGGAAGCTGTGGGAGAAGAAATGGCAAGAAAATCTTTGAGATCTTTGCCTTGACCATCTTGAAAGATCAAATCACAGCACCAGCATCACTTTGGCCCTTTTCTACCCAGAAGTGCCTGCTTTGGGGTCACTCCAGGTGAATTTCCAGGCCTGTTTCTAAGTTTTTTTCTCAGGGGCAGGACCTGTTGTTTGAGCCCACTCTGAGCTGTGAGTCACCGGTGCTTTCAGCAGCAACAATGGCAGAAATGGGCAGCATTTCTTACAACCTGATTATTTCTAATTTGTGCAGGATGGAGGAGTCTGCAGCAGGGCTGTGCCTTACCTGTGTGGCTGCTGTACTGAAGGGAAAGTGCCTTTAATTCCTTGGGGAAGGAGATTGGAATCTCCCATTAATAAACAGTTAAATGTGATTCATGGAATAAATGATGGTGCAAGGGAGGTCTGGGGGTGTCTGGTTCTGCTCCAAGGTGGTTTTTAAAGCAAGGTCAGGCTCCTAAAAGTGAAGGATGGGGGATTGTCCCACCTCACTTGGAACCCTGATCCAGTGCTTAGACTTGGTCAGAAAGGAAGAGAGAAAAACCCCCACATGATGATGGAATTGGCATTTCCATTTTTTACTTCTACTGTCACTTAGAGCTGCTTGATTTATGGTTAAAAATCTTGCAGCAGTGATGAGGAGAGCTCAGTTTCCCTCTTCAGAAGTTCTTCTTGCTCTAGATGAAGCAGAACCCAAAGTAACATAAGATCAGTCAAAAAAAGGGGTTTAACTTTCAAAGTTGCTGTGAATCTACAAAGGAATGGTGCTGATGCTACTGGGCCTGGTCTTAAATTATATGGGTTCTTAAGGGTTTGAGGACACAGGGAATGGCTTCCCACTGCCAGAGGGCAGGGTTAGATGGGATACTGGGAAGGAATTGTTCCCTGTGAGGGTGGGGAGGCCCTGGCACAGGGTGCCCAGAGAAGCTGTGGCTGCCCCTGGATCCCTGGAAGTGTCCAAGGCCAGGCTGGAGCACCCTGGGCTAGTGGAAGGTGTCCCTGCCCATCCCTGGGTTGGAATGGGTATGATCTTTAAGGTCCTTTCCACCCAAACCATTCCATGACTGCAGGGATCCACGATGAGCAAACTCACAGCTTTGGCTGCTTCTCTGGAACTTGCTGGATCAGAAATGTCTGATACCAAAATACCTCAAGAATAACAATAGCCCTCCCACACCTCAGAACATTCTTTCAATAGATTTAAATATTGGCATTTCCCCAAATAACTCTCTTCCCCCTCTGCTCTATGAGAGATGACGCACTTGCTTGTGAGGGAGCTGAGCTGATGCTCAGGCTCATTCTTGTCTTGCTTTAAGGTGATAAACAGAAGGTTTAAGTCTAGAGCAAACAGGCTGGAGCTTGGTATGAGCTCTCAGATTACTCATAATTGAAAGGCTTAAAACTTTTACGCACCAGCTGCTGCTTTAGCACTAAAACAATGAGCTTCTGCAGGCAATTACCCTGCTGGCTTTGGAGGCTTTCACCTGCACAGACAGACCAGAGGACTCCTCGGGTGTTTTCCTGGATTCCTTTGTATGTGGTCAGGCTCGTTAATGTGGCAACTCTGCCCTGGCCCTCCCTCGTTTCCTAATCTGGTGGTGATTCTGGCGTGACAGACACTGATTTCAAGGAGAAGTGTCTGTAGCTGATGTCTTGTTAGGATTTCAACAGCGTTTTTATGCAAAAGTTTTGTTCTAGTCCTAACAAGAAGTTTGAACCCATTTCTGTTAAGGTTTGCTTGTGCTTATTTTCTGTTAGGAAGTCAAACAAGTATCCTTGCTGCAGGTCCAGCTCTGCTCTGATGGGAGCAGGGATTGGGTGTGTTTGCATCCCAAACTGGATCTGTCTGCCTGTTTTCATGGTGGTTCAAAGGGAGTCTGTCAGAGGTGATTTCTTGTGTGCTGAGGAACACAACCTAGATCAGAACAGTTGGAAAAGGCCTTGCCTGTTCAAGCTGTCCCCAAGACTCTTTTGAGTTGTTTATTTCCCAAGCTAGGTGGCTGAATCACCTGGCTAAATCAGCTGAAGGCAAAGAAATGTGTGCTGGGCTTTTACTTCTAGTGTTGAAGAGTTTCTCCCAGTGTTTGCCTGTACTGCTGCAGTGTCCAAATTTCCTTTTTCTGCCCATCCTGGGCCATGGGTTCAGCTGCAGTTTCCTACTGTTGCTGGTCCAGTCCTACCAGCCCCAACCCATCTGTGTCTGCTGGTGTTGATGGTGATATGAATTTTCAGGGTTGGAATCTGGAGTAGTCAGAGCCTCCACACATCAACACAAACATGCTTGAAATTGATATCTTTTCATGTCTGCCGGTGCAAAATGATCCTTGGGCTTATACTGGAGACTGTTGGTTTATTAATCTCTGGATTCCTGTGTTCTTGCTGTTATGGATTCCCTTCAAATGAGCCATTATTCCCTTGAACACCAGGGTTTGGCTGTTCAGGCCCCCTTAGGCCCCTGGCAGCCTCTGCCAGGATAAGGGAATTAAGGAATGAGATTTTAATAAAAGGCCAGCACAGGGATGCTCTGTGCAGCAGAGCTGGAATGGCTGCTCTGTGTGCACTGCAGGCTTGGGGCTGACAGCTCTCTCAGCCTGGGGATGCCTTTCACTTGGAACTGAAATAAAAGCAAATGTCAGAGTCTTCCTGAGCTGCTGTTATGACTGAACGAGGTGCTTCATCCTCAGAAATGTTCCCCTGGATTTGTGTGCACCAGGAGCTGGAAGAATCAAAGCTGATGGAGCCCCCAGCACTGCGTGCACCCAGATCTTGTCACTCTCAGATCTCCCATGGTCTCTGCACTGGGTGTCTGAGATAGGATAATAAGGATGGAGGAGGGGATCCCAGCTGCTTTTCTCCCTGGAGGAAGGTGGGTTTTATGTAATGGTACCATGTGAGTTCTTCCTGCAGCAACCCAGAGCTGGCAGGTGACCCCAAAGCCTCGGACAAGGCTAAAAGGAAAGGGGAATTTCTGACCAGCATTCCAGTGTTCCCTTGCAGTCTGGTGGATGCTGAGGGATCCACCTGGGACTTGGAATCCAGGGACAAATTTAAAGTCACAGAATCATGGAATGGTTTGGGTTGGAAGGGATCTTAAGGATCATCTGTCTCCAAGCCCCTGCCATCATCAGAGACACCTTGCCCTATCCCAGGGTGCTCCAAACCCCATCTGACTTGTCTTCTCCAGGGGTGGGGAGTCCACAACCTTTCTTCTCATGAAAATACTTGTTTATCCAGTGCCAAGCTCCAGTACCAAACTGCCCAACTTAAATTATGAAGCTCCTTCTATCTAATCTCCCTTCCCCAGAAACTGGGGAGGGTTGGAAGTCATCCCTTCTGTGCTCAGAGTGTGGTGGTGATATTAGAGAATATTTACTGGAGGGAATGAGGTTGTATTAAATATCTACTCTGCCAAACTCCTTAAATCTGTACAGTTGTGCCTTTATCCTTTGGCTGGAGCATTTCCTGATGAATGATGGTATGTGACAGAACTGACAGGACAAGGGGCAACAGGTTCAGGCTGAGAGAAGGTTTAGATGAGATAAGAGGAAAAAGAAATTCTTCCCTGTGAGGGTGGGGAGGCCCTGGCACAGGTGCCCAGAGCAGCTGTGGCTGCCCCTGGAACCCTGGAAGTGTCCAAGGCCAGGTTGGACAGGGCTTGGAGCAACCTGGGCTGGTGGAAGGTGTCCCTGCCCATCGAAGGTGTCCCTGCCCATGGCAGGGGGTGGAATGGGATGGGGTTTCAGATCCCTTCCAGCCCAAACCAGTCTGGGATTTTATGACAGAAGAGCAAAACTGTTCCAGAGTCTGCCATGGCTGATGTGAGATGGGAATGCAATCCCCTAAAAAACTTGTTCACCCTGACCTTGGAGCATGCAAAGCAGTTGTGTAAGTGCCTTTAAGGATACGGGGCTACAGGGAAAAAGGATGTTTTGGTGGAGACACAGCCACATTTCTGTTGCTTCAGGAAAGCAGGATACATCCAGGTTGTGTAAGAGCTCAGAGAATAGGGATGAGCCCAAGAGAGACAAGTGGAAATCCAGGGATAGGCTGAGCTGAGGTTTAAGCCTCCCCCAATATTGGTGTTGACTTGTGCCTCAACTTGTTTTCGGTTGGAAAGCCCAGGGATCACCCTAACTGGATGAGACACATTCCCTGCCTTGTTATCATCAGCTTTAGAGCGTGTCCTTTTCACCTTTCTGCTGGTCTTGCTGTTACCTTTAAATCTACAAGAACTGTTTTTAAAGGGATTTGCTGTGCCCAGCAGTTGTTGTAAGGATGATGTGGCAGAGCAAGTGGAAGTTGTTTGACATATTTGGGCCAGAGCTGAGACCACTAACGAGCACTTGGCTTGACAGTGACTGGGAGAAAGGCTGTTCAACCTGCCTCGTACTAAAAGTACAGCTGTCTTAAGCACAGCAGGACGGTGGAATTGCTAATGAGGATTCTGCCCAGGCTGGGGATCCGAAAAAATCTCATTTTTATGAAACCAATCCTATTGTAAACAAGTTTGGGGTTTTGGTTTTTATTTTATTTTATTTTTTTTTTTTTTGGTCTCAGTAAATAGATACCAAGTGCTGTGGAATTGCAAATGTGAAACTGAACTGTGAGGGGTAACTTTTAGGGGTAGACTCCTGTTCCATCTATTTCTCTTCAGGCTTCATTACCTTTCCCTGCAAGCCATAAATTGAATAAAGCAGTGTAATAGATCCATTTCTGCCTCATTTTCAGATGCTCTCATATGCTTTTATTGTACCCTGAACAAGGTATGAAAAACTTTGTGCATATGGAAAGCTGGCAGGGGCAAGGAAAACAAGACAAAAGCACATAAAACTGACCTTCTTAAGAGTGTGGGCTGACAAAAGGGGAATGAAAGGCTGCTGGGGTCAGATCAGAAGTTAACTTTTCCATAATGTGTACTTGTAGTTGCTTAGACTTCTAACAACCCTCGAAACACTTGTCAAAAGTCTTTTGTTTCCAGCTCAAAAGCGAGAGTGAATAAACTGAAGGAAAAGAGGTGGTGTGTAAGTCTTGGTCCTGAGGAAATTTTGGGCTTTAGAGCTCTGCTTTGCCCCTGATTAGAAGCAGGAACCCTTGGCTCCCAGCAGCAAATGGTGAACTTCTCAAATACTCCAATCCAGCCCCTGCAGCTACATTAGCAGAGGCTCATTTGAAGCATGAAATGAGCTGAGTGTTACCAGATTCTGTTTGAAGCTCCTGTGAAGAGGATGAGATCAGAGTTTTGACTTTTCCTACAGCCTCTACCCCACAAGAGATAAAGTGCTTGAAACTTGTGCCTATGGCATTGATGTACTCTTACAACTGGAGGTGCAACCTCCATCTGCAGGCTCTGGACATCAGATAATCAGGATTTTAACTGGGGGGTTGTATTTATAACTTTTTTTACCCTCTGCTGGTGCACAACTTATTTGAGTCTTAGTACTGGGTAGAAGCTCTCGCTAGAGCTGGAATTTGTGGAATGGTCTGGGTTGGAAAAGACCTTAAAGATCATCCTGTTCCACCCACTGCCACGGGCAGGGACACCTTCCACAGACCAGGCTGCTCCAAGCCCTGTCCAACCTGGTCTTGGACACTTCCAAGGATGGAAACACTTCCAGGTTGCTTCTCTGGGCACCCAGGGCCTCCCCACCCTCACAGGGAAGGATTTCTTCCCAATAGCCCATCCATCCCTGCCCTGTGGCAGTGGGATTCCCTTCTCCTGTCATTCCAGGCCCTTGTAAATAGTTTTTCTCTAGCTTGGAGCCCCTTCAGGTACTGGAAGACCACAATTAGGTCACCCCAAAACCTTCTCTTCTCCAGGCTGGACAATCCCAATTCTCTCAGCCTTCCCTCACAGCAGAGAGGATCCAGCCCTCAAATCAAGTTGGTGTCCTCCCCTGGCCCCAGTCCAACAGGAAATCTCTGGAGCAGTTTGTTCCTGTGGTGACAGAACCATCTGCTGTTGCCTGTACCCCGTGCTTTTCCACCCCTGTCCCAAAGCACAGAGGAAAAGTGGGTTATCCTCAGATCCAAGGTTTGACAAATGCTGGGCAAGGCATCACAAACACCACAGGTTTGGAAGGTTTGGATCCCTTTTTCTTAAGCACAAGGCCCAACATCCAACCTGGTGCCAGAGGGTTGAAGGCCACCAAAGCAGCTCTGGGGAGCCCAGAAGGATGAAACTAAAGCTGGATGCTTTCTGGGGTAATAATTAAACACTCACTGGTGCTCTTTCATTCCCCAAGTCAGAAAAACTTGCTGATTCCTGCCTGCTACTGGGAAAGTGCTTCTCTGTGCCTCTGGTGTCGGGGCTGTCCAGCAGCAGGTTTGTGTTTGCAGGGCTGCTGGGCAGATCCTGCTCCTTAAAACAACCTCCAGCAGCAAAGCTCCAGCCTCGGACTGCAAAGAGCTTTCCAAAGCTGAAAACGACACACAAAAGAGACTTTGGTAAATGGCTCTTGTGACTGCTGGAGAAAGGGTGAAATAGGGTCCACACATCCTATAAAATGTTTGATGGGGCTTGAGAAACCTGGTTTAGTGGAAAGTGTCCCTGATGATGGCAGGGGCTTGGAAACAGATCATCTTTAAGGTCCCCTCCAACCCAAACCATTCCATGATTTTGTGCTTTATGTTGGAGCCAGTGGAGGATGTCTTGGCACCTTTGTCTTGATGTTGTCACTTTATCTTCCCAACTTGCTGCTCTGGCCCTTTTGCCTTTAAACCTGGGTTTTGAACCTCTTCCAGTCACCAATTTCCCTGGTGTATCCCCTGCTGTTGCACATTTCTTTGACTTTTTCACTGCCTCCTGCTCATTACCTCCTGCTTGCCCCATACCTGCTTCCAATTTTCCTCAGCAAAGCCAAAACCCTCGAGTTTTAAATCCTGAACTCTAAGGGCTGTTGAGCATATGCAATTTAGTTGCTTTTTCTCCTCCTCTCAAAAGGCTTATAATTTGCCTGGTTTTTTGGCGATGACAAAAATGAAATTTGACACAAAAAGCTTGTCCCTCGCTCATTAAAGCCCTTGTTCTAAATCATGGGTCCAAGGCTTTAAGAAAAAAAATGGAAAAAGCCACCAGAAATTGAACAAAACAATGTGTTTATTCCCATGCTGCTTTCTGAGAAGCAGTTGGATTCACATGTTCCAAGAGAACTGTGCCCCAGGCAGACCCAGCCTAGCATGCAAACTCCTACCCTGAACAGCCAGGGCTTGATGAATTTATAACCAACTGAAAGCAGAGCTGGGGAGAGTCAGGCAGCCTTGATAACCCTGCCTCGAGATGCACTCTTGGAAGGAAGGTTGTCTCTTAAAAAAGATAGCCCTAAAAAATTAATTTAAGTCCTGCTGAGATCCCATAAGGATGTGAAGGATGGAATTCAGGCTTGCCACGCTCCAGACCCTACAAAATCCTGTTAAAACACCCCAGCTGTTCTTGACTCCACCACAACAGCACAAAGGATGAATGGAAGCCATTCTGTGCCTTTCAGGGGTCACGGGCCATGTGGCCCTGCCTCAGCTCCACAGTCAGACCCTGAGAGAGAACATTTTCTGCTGGACAACTTCCTCTGCCACGCCACCCTGCTGAAACTGCACGACAGCAGCCCCTCTCCAGCCTCCAAAGGGCTGCCCTCAGCCAACTCTGTCATTAGGACAAGGAGGAATACATATCTCTAAAGCAAAGTGCCTCTTAGTAGTTGATTTATTTTTAAGAATGGGTGTGATTCAACAACTTTTTTAAAGACTTCATCTCCTACTGTCTGTATCTTAAGGAGTAAGCCTGGTGCTGATCTGGTGATTCTTTAAATGGAAGGCTGGAGTTGGCCAAGCTCAGTGTTTTGGATGAAGTTTTATCAAGCCTGGGCTCTCAAGATTTGCTGCTTGGCCTCTCTGTCACCAGCTGCCTCAGAGTGTCCCTCTGACCCGTTCCAGAGAGTGCCTTGCCATGGAGATGTTTCCTGGGAGAGGTTAGTGGTGATTTCCAGTCTGGCAGGGCTGTGTGAGCTTTGGGACAGCCAGCACAAGTGTTTGTGTGTGAATTAGCCTGTTGGAAGAGGGCTGTGTTCCCCCACTTTTGAGGGTTTGGAGTAGAAAAAGAGATGCAGAGCGTTATGGGGTTGTTCTTTTGGGTTTTTTTCTGCCTGGCTGCTCAGGTTATGGCCTGTTACTTGAGGCTTCACAGTGGGTTTTGATAGTTTTTGAAGGGTTCCACGAGGTGTTAGCAGCCTCCAAGAGAGCTGGGGGAGAGACTTTTACAAGGCCATGGAGTGACAGGACAAGGAGGAATGGCTTTAACTGAAGGAAAGCAGGTTTGGATTGGATATGAGGAGAAATTCTTTGCTATGAGGCCCTGGCACAGGCTGTCCTGAGGGGTTGTGGACTCCCCATCCCTGGAAGTGTTCAAGACCAGGCTGGATGGGGATACCTGGTGAAAGGTATCCCTGCCCATGGAACTGGACAGTCTCTAAGGTCCCTTCCAACCCAAGCCATTCTGTGACCTTTCTTTCCTCACGGATTTGGCCATGATTTGTGTAAGGGCTGTAGAATTTTGTAGTTTCTGCAGTCCAAAAGCCCCACAAACACTTGGAGGATCCTTTCCATCCTTTATCCTGAGTGGGAAAGAAGGAAGAAATAATTGTGATACTCAACCACAGTTTCCTCTTCTTCACTTGCTGCCTTTTTAATGCCACAGCTCTAACACTGGAATATAAGGAACCCCTACCCAGGTTCTCTTCTCTGCCAGGGTTTCTGCCCTCCTGTATCCTCACTGGGAGGTACTGCCCTGTGAATAATCTTTCTGAACAGCACCTCTGGATAACTTTTCCAGAATTATGCTGGCTGATCATAGAACCACAGAACATTCTGAGTTGGAAGGGCCCCACAAGGACCCTCCAGTGACTCCTGGCCCTGCACAGGGCACCATTAATTATTTTGCTTTCCTCTGCTGTCCAAATTCCTCATTCTCTGAGCCTTAAAAAGCAGCTGAGTGTTTAATATTCAGCCTGGGATGGACGTGGGTGCTGAGCTTGAGATGAACCCAGTTGACCACCACCAGCTTCCTCCCCCTCATTCCACCCTATGAGCGGTCACTTCAAATTCAAGCTATGCTGGTTGCTGGAAACTTTAAATTGGCATCTTGGGTGGGCTGAATTATCTGTCTGAAAAGTCCTTGAAGGGTCTTGCCTGTAATATTGTTCCTCGGTGCCTGGCGTGGGTGAGCAGCTCTGAACTCCCAGCAGAGCTCCATGGTAACCAGAAATGGCATTAATAAGAAAAATCGCCAGTTCTGCTCAGTCACTCTTATAAAATAGCCCTGGCAGCTGGAGGAGCACGTGCCTGGCTCAGGTGTGACACAGGTTCAGGCTGGAGCAGCCACTTCCACCTCTTTGGTCTCCCCTAAATCCCAGGTGCCAGGCTTCCCTAATTTAATTCCTCGTTGAATGAGATTTCCTCTTCAGGGCTTCCAGAGTGAGTTTGGAAAGGCACCAAGAAAGGGCAGGAATGAGCACATCCATGTCATGGCTGCTCCAGGTATCCCTCAAGCCTTTGGGACGGGAATTTCTTTTTATTTTTTAAAAAAACAACCCCACTCTTTGATTTGGGTTTCGTCATGACCATCTCTCAAGGGGCTGCTGTTGGTGTGGGATGGAGGAGCCAACAGGACAAAAGAGAAGAAAATGTTTTTTCCTCAAAGCCACAGTATTTCCATTTGTCATTAGAGGCTGGTGATTGCTGGCAAGGGTTGGTCAGATTTATTTTTAATTTATTTTTTTTTTAATCTACTCTGACTTTCAATGGCTTTCAGGATGACTTGTACTCTTGAAGATGGATGGTTTTTCAGGTATTTTTTTGCTACTAAAAATCTAGAAAGGCTTCAACCTTTGTGCTGGAGGAGTTGAGTATTTCCCTTACAGAGTTCATACGAAGGGGAGGAGCCCAGTTCTTGTTTACTGAAAATGCTCCTGGCCTGGACTTCAGCTGACCAGACAGTGCAGGAATTACCTTTAAATCACAGATTTCAGAAAAATTTGGAGCACTGAATTTCTATCACCAACGACAGAATTCAGTGGTAAATTTTCATTTAATCATTTTGTTTATGAAGAGCAGAGAAACAGTGAACCCAAATGAGGGTAACTCTGAAACAATAAATACTTGTTTCTGACAATTTAAGGTACTTTTTTTGAAGATGAAGATGATCTAGGCTCCCTGAAGAGCTCTCACAAGCCATAGCAGTGCTCCCCACCATATTTTATTTAAATGTACATGTGACTCCCATCTTGATGATCAGGGGATGAAAACAGCCCAGAGAAGGAACCTCTGCTAGGAAAGCATTTGGAAGTGAGACCCTTCCTTTATGAAAAGCTTAAATTATTTTCCCTGCCTTATTATCTTCGATTTTTTTCTTTTTTAAACTGGCTTTTTTCCATGAGTACTTTATGATGACACTTAAATAACACTTTATATCTCAAAAGCACTAAGTGTGCACTAAATCCTGCCGTAACTATTAGGAAATAAGACTTCTGGCTACTGGCAAAAAAAAATGAATGTGATGCTTTTTGGTATTTGAGTCATTTATTACCAAAAATAGTACAAGATGGAGGACTGGCAGTGAGTTCTGCAGCCCAAGTGTGACACAGATATCCAGGAAGGAGAGCAAGCCAGGCAGGCACAGGAAGGTTGGGATGATGTGCACTAATTCCCCCAAGCAGGTTTCTATTAACACCACTGTTCCTTGAGTAATTTTCAGCTAGAGCTTTTGCCTTGCTCATCTCTGTGGGTATATTAAATAGTACATGGTGTACCAGAGACTGAGAGTTGTTTTGTGGGGATCCTTCCCCAGCAGATCAGAGTTTGTAGCCAGAATTAGCAAAACCACCAAGATAGATACAAGTTCTGTGAGGGTGATATCAGTCTTGCTCAAGTTGGTTTTAAATAAGCAAAAAGGGTGAGTTGTTTTTTTTGGTGTTTTTTTTTTTTTTAATAGCAAAGCTCCTCTTTGGTAGAGAGGAAGAAGATATTTCCTTAAATTCCATCCTCATCACTGTGCATTTATGGGTGACAGCTCCTTTCTCCTGAAGGAAGGAAAGTCTATTAATTCTGTGATTGCACATCTTGTGTTTGTTTTGTCTTCACTGCCATGACTTTACCCCCTTTCCTCAGCTGATACTGATGACTTGTTAGCTTGCTTAATCCTTTTCCCTCTTTGAAAACTGCATTTTTCAGCTGATCTACCAAGCTGAGAACCAGGTTCATCATTAATTCCTCGTGTGGATGCTTTACCCATCTTGATTGCTTCTCATTCCCATGGCTGATTTTTGAGGAGGTTCTTTAGTCCTGTAGTCCCTCTGCTTTTTCTTCCAGCTGCTATTAGCTGGAAGTAGGATTTCAGCTCTTTTCATGCTGACAGACACCTCAGTAAATTGTCACTTCCCTGCAGAGATTAAAATCTGCCTCTGACTGAGGCTGACTTTGAACCTGAGCTTGGCATGGTTTAATCTCAACCTGGTGCACTCTGCATCACCAAATGCCCCCCAACCCTTCTATTCAACTCTTCCAGGGTGCCCTGTGGGCCATGAATTTCCCACATTTTGCTCCCTAAGAGATCCTTTTCCCAGTTTCCATCTTGTAGGGGGGTGGATTATTTATTTATCTGGGTTTTTTTTTGGTTTTTTGTTTTTTTTTTAATATACAGGCATCTCTTTATGGTGTCTTCTTCTGGCTACACAAACACCTCACCTGAGAGGCTTTTTAATTATGATGTCCCCGATGTAATCCAGCTGCTTTAGGAGCTGGGGTAGTGTTTGTCAGGAACACCTGCCCCTGAAAATAGAGCAGTTGAAAGCTGAGACTCTTAGGAAAACCCAATTCCTTAGAAATAGAAGCAGATTTGCTTTCACCTGAAAAAAGGCAATAGGTGAGGGCTCTGCAAATCCATCAGTCTGTGCATAGAGCAGCAAGCAAGGAAATGCCTCAATCTTTTAACAGAATGATGGAATGGTTTGGGTTGGAAAGGAGCGTAAAAATCATCCAGACCCACCCCCTGCGATGGACAGGGACACCTTCCACTATCCCAGGTTGCTCCAAGCCCCATCCAACCTGGCCTTGGAGACTTCCAGGGATCCAGGGGCAGCCACAGCTTCTCTGGGCACCCTGTGCTAGGGCCTCCCCACCCTCACAGGGAACAATTCCTTCCCAATATCCAATTTAATCCTTTCTTCCTTCAGCATAAGTCCACTCCTCCTTGTCCTATCATTCCAGGCCCTTGTCCCAAATCCCTTTCCAGCTCTCCTGGAGCCCCTCTAGGCCCTGGAAGGCTGCAGTAAATTCTCCCTGGAGCCTCCTCCAGCACTGTGGTTGTCATCCCGTGCCCTGTGAGCAGTTTGGTGGACCCTGCTGTGTTGATGCTGGAGCGCTGCCTCCTGTCAGGGATGGGGGAAGGTGTGATGCAGGCACTGCCTGGAGCAGAGCAGAGGTTCTTGGAGGAGAAAAGGTCTGTGAGTGCAGCCCTGACCTTGCCTCCAAGTTCACAGGCAGATAAAAACGAGCTGGAGAGCGTTCAGGTGTCACAAGCACGCCAGGGTCGCTGGGTCTCTCCAGCTCTGCAGATGAGGGAATGTGCCAGTGACATGTTTTTGGAGGAGTCTGAAAGGACAGGCCGGGTTGATATTTAAATCTGCATCCGGGGAGGTGGCAGAGTTGTGTGTCTTGGAGGAGAATGTGAGTTTATTTGCTTGGATGAGTGCTCGGCCACCACTTGTAGCATGAAATGTGAATTTGGAGAGCAGCTCTCAGAACAGCTCCAGCGACTGAGGGCAGATGTGGGGTGGGGCTGATGCTTATTTCATCAGTTCAGAATTTAAATGTTCAATATAGGAACAGAGCTCTGCCTGCACACCCCCTGGGACCACCCCCAGGGCCTTTGGCTGCTGAACCCTTCTTTAATTGCAGCTTTTGCTTGTACTCACAAGCCTGGTGTGAAAGAACTGAGGGGAAATCTTGAGGAAGGTGTCCTGGAGAGCAGCACTGAGAGTTTGGCCTTGCTTTTCACTTCTGAGGGGTTTGGGGGGATTTTGAAGCATGAGCTGCTTCTTGAGTGACTGAAACCCAAGAATATTGGTTTTTATTTTACCTCCACAGTGTGAGAAGGAACAACCTTGTACGAGTCACCCAGCAGCTCCTCCTGAGGTGACAGGGTCTGACACGAGGCTGGGCAGAGCAGCTTCAAATACATCTGCAACACAATTTCAGATAAAAAAATCTATATACATGTGATTTTTAGCAGCACCTAGAGTCCTGAGCAACCAAGAGCCAATCTGGCACTGACAGCTTCAAAATTAATCTGTGTTGTTGGGTTTTTTGTGTGTGTGTGTATATGTGTGCTGTCTTACCTTAATAAATATAAACAGTCTTCTCCATCCAAGTGCTAGCAAAAACAGAGCAGGGGATTAAAAAAAGTTAACACCTAGCCTGTTTTGCCTGAAAACCTCTTAGAAAATAAACAGTCCTGCATGATAGATTGAACTATTTACAAGTCTACTTTCACCATGATGATAGTGGATGGGAAGAAAAAAACATGTTTAATGCCTCTGGTGTCTTGTTGAGTTCTGCACAAACTGTGGAGAACCTGGAGCCCTCAGGTGCAGGTCCATGGCCATCCTTAAAATGAAAATATTGATGTCTACCAGTTCTTCTGTGTGCCCTAAAATGAGCTCTGTGACTCCCTGGTGGTCCCTCTAAGCTTTCCATAAGGTTGGTGTTGGGAGTGTGAAGGTAAAATCATTGCTGTGGTCACTGATCTCTGTGGTAATGCTTCCAAACTCGGGAATTAAGGAATTATTTCACAGGTTCTTCTGAGGTTCAGTTATTAGGGAATGGGGTGTAGTAAGGCCTGTGTTAAATGACCACAACAATTTAATACCTGCTTATGTTCCCAGGCATTACCTTGGTACAGCCACACTGGTATCATCTGAGCACTTAAAATGTAATTTTCCTAAAGGATCCCCTCAGGGTAAGGCTGTGTCTCCATTACACAGCCCTCAAAATAACCTCTCAGGCCTCTGAAATTCACTTTGCAGCAAGAATCTGCTGACCAAAACCAGCCTGATCCCCTTCAATGACTCTGGGGGAAGGTGCCATGCGACATTTGGGGCTTTCCTCTTGGAAAATACAGATGGATTTCTGACAGCAGAGTGGAGCCAGGTGGGGGTCAGGCTCTACTCCCAGGGAACAAGGGACAGGATGAGAGGAAATGGCCTCAAGTTGTGCCAGGAGAGGTTCAGGTTGGATATTAAGGAAAATTTCCTCACTGAAAGGGTTGTCCAGGACAGTGTTGGAGTCACCAGTGCCAGAGGGATTTAAAAGATGTATGAATTTCCCATAGCAGGGCATCCCCTTTGTGGGTTTAACAGGGAATAAGGTGTCTGTCGTTGCCACACCTTGATGGGCCTTCAGTTTATTAATTAATGTCCCTAGATGTTCTGGCCTCAAACATTCCTTCCATCTTCTCTGGCCCTGGTGCTTCCTTCCAACTAAATGAACTTGGAGCTCAAATGCAAACCAACTCTTTGAAATGAAAGCTTCTGAAGTTCAAAGCACTGCAAAAACCATGCTGGATTGAGAGACAGGTCTGTGTCTGCACTCCCCCTCTAAGAATGCTCCCATGTGAGTAATTTCTGCCCATTAAAAATCTAAAATTAACCCCTGGGATAACACCCTGTGTTACAACTGCAGAACAAATTCATCTCTTTCTGAGGCACGGAGTGTTTTAATCCCTGTGGACTCTCCCCCTTGTGACACATCTTGGCAATTTGTAGCAGATCTGAGTTTTTTTAAACTCAGGCAGCTCTTTCTGGCTAAGAGGTCCAGTTTCACACCTGACAAAGACTGGGGGTGTGTGAAAATGATCTCACACTGATCCCTCCACAATCCAACCAGGCAGGGACCACTTCAGAGGGCTTTTAGCCCAGTGATCCTGGCTGGGGCTGGTGGCCAAGTGGCCCTGTGAGGCTGAGGGTGGTGTGAGGGCTGTGACAATGATGTGTGAGGCTGGGGAAGGTGACAAGGGCTTAAATCCTGTGTGTGTCACCTCACAGGAGGCTCTGCTGTGAAACAAGAGATGTCAGGGCAAGGCTGAGGGGAGTGTTGGCAGAGCCAAGAGGAGCAGAACCACACGGTCCAAGGTTGCACTTGATGGTTTTGGGAGGTCTTTTCCAAAGTAAATGATTCTCTGTGCCTGCTCTGGATGTCATTTTGCTGGCCTGGTGGTGGTGTGGTCCCTCCTGTCGTGGCTGTACAAACCCTCTGCCCCCAGAAACACCTCTGAGCACAGAGGAGCTCACACTGGGAGATGTCTGCTCTCCAGAAAGCTCCAGGAGGAAAAGCAGAACCTTGAGGCAAACCCCTTCTTACTTCATCTGGTTCTTCTTCTTAGGTTCAAGCGTAAGAGACAGAATTCATGTTTATTGACTCTTATCTCTTTTACAGCCTCACTGACCGTGAGTGCTTCTATATGCTAAGTTAAAAATGGAGCACAGAGTTATTCTTTCAGAGTCTTTTAAGCCTAAACTACCCAATTATGAGACACCAACTAACTTTTCTTCTAACCCAATAACCAGCTACCCATGTCCTGCACTGTGGATTTTTCCAACCAATCACACAAAATCACCCAAACTTGTGAAGAAGAAAAAGAAGACTACCTAAACCCTCCATCTTGTTACATACATATATTATTATTATTATAACCTTCCACCTTAAATTCTAAATCTTTCATCTTGTGAAATAACACGCTCCTATTCAACTATACACTCACAGTCTTAGTACCATCCCTCAATTTTGGAAGCCTCTTCCAAGCCCTCAGGTCACACACAGTGTATTTTTGAGGCTCAGCCCCTGTCAGCACAGAAATCTTGAAGTTCTCTGTGTCCAGGGTTCTGACAGAACCCTGCAGCCCAGTCCAGCTCAAGCTGTGTGGGACAGGAGTCCCAGGGTGTGGGACAAAGCAGGCCCTGCTGTGCTGTGTGTCCTGCTGGGGCTCCTTTCCTTGTGACCTCCCCGTGCCCCTCCTGGGGTTCCCTCTTTTGTCTGCAAGAGTTCAGCTTGCAGCACAAACCCAGTCTGGCTGAGCAGAAGGAGTGCCTTCAGCGCACCACCAAACCCATCTGCCAAGGGGTGGCTTTCTCAGTGGTTTCACAGAGTTCCCCTCCCTGATGAGAAACTCTTATCCCTCCCTTGGGGTCTCTTTGATGTAGCAGAGCCCAAATTCTGATAAGTTCAAGATGTTTGAGTTTGAGGATTTGGCCCTTGCTGCAAAGTGCATCCAAGTGCAATTACCTCCTGAAATGACCTTGGTCACTGTCCTGGTGTTGGGCACTCCTGAGGAGGGGTCTGTGTGCTGGGGGATATGAAATGTGCTCAGGGTCTCTGCCCCTTGTCCCCTCAGGACACCTCTGCCTCTGTGCCCTGTGTTTGTTGCTGATGGGCACCAGTGGCCCTGGATTTTGGGGCTCCTCAGGACTCCTGAGGACATCCCAGGGGTCCCCCATGCTCAGGGTCCCTGTCCCCTTGCAGGCCAGCTCTGCCTGAGGGTCCAAGGGGTTCCTGTGTGTCCCATGTGTCCAGTGTCCTGATTCTCAGGATTAAAATAAGTAAACATCTAGCCTGTTTTGCCTCAAAACCTCTTAGAAAATAAACAGTCCTGCATGATAGATTGAACTATTTACAAGTCTACTTTCACCATGATGAGAATGGACGGGAAGGAAAAACCACATTTAATGCCTCTGGTGTCTTGTTGAGTTCTGCACAAACTGTGGAGAACCTGGAGCCCTCAGGTGCAGGTCCATGGCTATCCTTAAAATGAAAATATTGATGTCTACCAGCTCTTCTGTGTGCCTAAAATAAAGCTCTGTGACTCCCTGGTGGTCACTAAGCTTTCCATGAGGTTGGTGTTGGGAGTGTGAAGATGAAATCATTGCTGTGGTCACTGATCTCTGTGGTAATGCTTCCAAACTCAGAATTAAGGAATTAACATCTGCTTCTGATGTTCAGTTATTAGGGAATGGGGTGTTAGTAAGGCTCTGCAGGGCTCTGCACCCTGAGCTCCCTGTGGGTCCCCAGGGGGGTTCCAGTGGTCCCACCTGCCCAGGGTCCCTGTGTCCTTATTCCAGCTGTGCCTGGGGGTCTCTCATGCCCAGGGCCACAGGATAACAGGCATTGTCACTAATAAATGAGGGAGCAAAGCAGGCTGAGCATTGGTTCCTACCACAACAACGACAACAACAAAAAACACCCACTCCTGGGTTGCCCAAGAGCCTTCTGATTTTCCTTGGAGGAGCACACTGAGAGGAGAACACCCAGGTGGCTTATTTGGCTCCATCTGGAGAAGGGAAATGCCAGGGCAGGTGGGTGAGGCCCCTTCCAGAGGTGAGGCTGTCCCCAGGGGTGGTGCTGTGGCCCTGGTGTCCCTCAGTCTTCGAGAGAAGAGGGAAATACCTGCACTGGGATTGGATGGTGGGGTTGGGATGGTTGAGGGCTACAGGGGTGGCTTCCATGAGAAGCTGCTGGAATTTTCCCTGTGTCCCATGGAACCAATGCCAGCTGGCTCCAAGGTGGACCTAGCTGAGCCCAGGAGGGAAGGGAGGGGTGTGGGGAAGGTGTTTCTAAGATTTGGGTTTACTTCTCCTTGCCCTGCTCTGATTGGATTGGCAGTAAATAAAAGGAACTGCCCTGAACTGAGTCTGGTTCTCCCTTGATTTAACCAGTGAGGGATCTCTGCCTGCCCTGCTCTCGACCTTGAGCCTTTTGTTGTGTTTTCTCTGCCTTGTCCAGCTGGGGAGGGCGGTGACAGATCTGCTTTGGCACCCAGTCAGGGTCAGCTCCACCACAAGCCCAAATACCTCCTCCAAGGCCAGCTTAGTGCTGGGATCTGGGGCTAAAGGCTGCAGAAATTGGGGGAAATGTGGAGAGCGATTTTTAACTGAAGATGAATTAGCTGCAGAGACTTTTCCGCAGAGTGCTTCGTTCTGTTTGCACCTGCTTAGGTTTCTTTGGATCTGGGAAACATTTTTTGGGGAAAAAATGCCCAGATTGCTTTTTTAGGCACCTTAAAGTCTATTATGGATAGAGAGTCTTTCTGCAAGAAAGCAGCTTTAGAGCAGGAATTTAAAAAAGAATTATTGACTGTGAGGGTGGTGAGGCCCTGGCACAGGGTGCCCAGAGAAGCTGTGGCTGCCCCTGGATCCCTGGAACTGTCCAAGGCCGGGTTGGATGGGGCTTGGAGCAACCTGGGATAGTGGAAGGTGTTCCTGGGTGGCACTGGATGGTCTCTAAGGTCCCTTCCAAACCAATTAATTCCATGATTCTGTAATATCTGTGTTTAAAAGCAGCACATATATTTATTGCCTGGGGCTCACCTCAACCCAAAGCCTCGAGAGCAGGCTCTGAGCACCTGCTGCCTGCCCCCCCTGCCAGCTACCTTGATTATATCCAAGAATTACGTGTGAGCAGAGTGTGTTTGAGTTGGGGATATTGTGACACACCAAACTGACACCCTTAATTGGGATCTGCCTTATAGACAAACTTGCTTTGTGATAAATGCCAGCATTTCTTGTGCATGCTTCTTAATTTCTATTTATTTTCATTATTCTTCTTTCCCCTCCATCCCCCATGAGCCAGGAAGATGAATGGGAATTTGCTGTTCTCAGCTGTAGGTTTCTTCCCTGATGTTCCTGGTCGGGATAGCCCTGTCCCATCTGAAGGCAAAAAAGGAAAGGGACTGGGGGTTTGGGGTTTATCCAAGCAAGGAAGGAGCCACAGGCTATTGGGAATAGAAGGAAGAATTATCCAGATGCATTGCTGGGTGTGCAGAGAAGTAAATTTCACTCATGTTGTTCTATTCTCCTCTTGAACTTGGCTTTATCTTTGTCTTAATCACCTCCAACACTTTTCTGTTTGATGCTTGGGAGCTGGGGGAAGCCCTGGGATGTCTCCTCAGGAGATGCTGAAAGGATGAGCTGCTTTTGGGATGCTCCCAGGTACCCTTGTAGCTTTGTTCCTGCTGCCCACACACGGCCCTGGGGCTGTCCTGGGATGTGGGGAATTGCCACAGGCTGGGATGAAGTGCAGGGGTGTCCTCAGGTGGGGCTGCCAGCACAAACAGCTGCCCAGACCAGGAAGCTGCAGAGTTCCCCTTGGAGCTCCCCAGGGATGGTGGCCCTTTACCTGGATATTTTTGGAGGATCTGTGCTCTGTGTAACTGCTGTAGATCAGTCCAACCTTGGGCTGCTGTGGTGGGGTGTAGGACTGACGGGGGGTAGGATGGTCGGGATGGTTGGAGAATGAGAGATCTCTGCAGCCAGGGCTTGGAACTTGGGATTTATTGCAAATAAACCACCCCTTATTGCAAAGGCTGTGGGTGCAGGGGCCCTGCTTGGAGCTGCCAGCACAGCTCAGAGCAGGCCCCAAAGAGTGCCAAATTCCCAAGAGAGGGAATGAGAGAAAGAGCGAGATTAAGAGAGCGAAGTTCCAATTACAATAAATCTTCTTCTGTGCTGAATATTCTAATTCTCACTAACCAATCTAGTACAAGATATAAATCCTATAGCATTTGCATACAACCTGTAAGAATCCTTACATTCCCATACTGTGTCGCATTTTAAACCCTAAAAACTACTCTTTGGACCCCTTCTGCCAAGCTAGAAGGGTCTGCTCTGCCCCTTGGAGCTGTCTGCAAGCAGAGGGTATTATCTAATCAAAAGGGAATTACCTTTAGCCAGCCATACTGTTGTTTTCCAGTTGTTCAGTAACTAAGGCTTGCTATGTAAAAGCTTGCTTTCATTTCAATTTTGCTTGTAGTTTTCATATTCTCAAATTCTCAAAATATTCTCAAATTTCATATTCATTTTTGCCAGGCAATCCTATTGATGAGGCTTTCTTGTTCCATCTTCCCTAACAGTGGAGAAGGGAAAAAACACTCCTGGATTAGGATAAGGTGGTGGAGTGTCCCATGGCTGTGGTCAGGCTCTCCCAGGGGAGGTGTTGATGGCAGGACTGGTAACAAGCACTGATTTGGGGTGGTGAGGCTGGAGACAGGGATTGCCATGGGAAATCTGCTCAGCTTGTCCTTTTCTGCTTTTCCTTGGGCTGAGAGAGCCTATGGAGCAGAGGGAGGCCTTGTCCCAGTGTGGGCTGGCTCTTGGTGCTTTGAAAAGTCACCAAGACTTTGGTGTGATGGGGACAAATCTCATTTTCTGTCAGAGTGCTGAATACCCTGTGGGTCAGATGTGGGTTGTGGGGTGAGGAGTGCAGCTGGGGTTGAGGTTTCTGCCCTGCAGAGCTCCAGGGTGGCTGAAGGAGGAGGTGGAGGGGTTTTGGGATACTCTGGATAGCTCCAGAGCTCACTGGTCCTGCAGCATCCTCCATCCTCCTGGTTCAGGTATGCAGGCAGCAGCCCAGGCTGGCCATGCCTGGGATCCCCAGCCCTCCAAAAGTTTGGACTGGCTGGGAGCTGTTCATGAAAAAGTACTTGGAACCCACCCAAAAACTTCTGAACTTATGGAGAGCTTCCAGCTCTGAGGGATGCAGGTAGAGGAGGTTTGCTTTCCCCTTTTCCTGTGCCAACAAACCACACTCCAGGATTGTCACGTTGTTAGGAGGGGGCTTCTGGCAGCCTTGGGGTCTCCTGGATCTTGGGGGCTGCCAGGTCACCCCAGCTGTGGTGTCCCCATCCCATTGCCAGGACTCCCATCCCATCCTGGGGAGGGAAATGCCACCGTGAGGGCACTGTCTGCTCAGGGCACGTGGAAATCCTGGCTGGAAATTGTACAGCTGTAGGAATCATACAGCCTGGAGGGCATTTTTGCTATTCCTAGCCCTGATCCCACCCCACATCAGCCTGTTCTCAGGGATGATTTATTGGAATTATGCCTCTGTATCTCTCCCTCTGACCTGGAAGCCTTCACCTGCTTCAAAGCACCTCGGCTGCTTCCCCCAAAGCTCCCTGTTCTGTTTTTCAGGGCTGCTCCGCTTTGTGCCTCCCGAAAAAACTCTTCCAGATGGTTGAAATCACTGCAAATCACCTCTCTTTGGAGCAGAGGTGCTGTTGCTTCATCGAGCACCAAACTTTGGGAATATTCTTTCTTTTTTTTGTGCGTGTTAGCCACAAGTATTCTGTTGGGATAATGACTGGATAATTATTTAACCTCTGTTGAGTTTTGTGATGCTAATCAACCCTGTCTTCTTTAATCTGTGCTCCAGTGTCGTGACTGGGGCATGATTTACAGGGAGGAGAGGGGCATAAACTTGTGTTATTTAGCCAAATTTGCTTAACCTCTCTGAAATAGCCTGTGAAGGTTGTGTTGCTCCAGGCCACAGCTGATCCTGTTTGTGCTGCTGCAGATCTGAAGGGCTCTGTATGATCTGATCTCCCTTTGATTTAGGGTGCTCTTGGTTACTGGGAGTGCAGGGGGAAGTTTCTGCCTTATCCAGACAAATCCTGAAATAATAAAAATCTCCACAGTCACAAGGGAGGAGATTGAAGAGCGTGGTCAAAGGTGAGAAAAAAAAGAAATATTATGGAGCTTTTTTGCTTAAAAATCTAACAGAAAGTAACTTTTTATTTGGGGACACAATGCACCTAGAGCTGTAGGTCTCCCTGCTGCAGCACTTTTGGAGATGCTGAAATGACCTCAGAGGAGGAGTGAGCCCTCCTGTGAGGGGCACATGTGCTGTAGAGACCTTTAACTCAAGATCCTTGGAATCCAGACTTGGAGTACAACTTAGGAAGCCTCTCTGTAAGCTGGGAAGCTGCAAAAGCTCTTTCATATTAATACTTAATTTATTTATTTTATCAATATTAAAATTTTAATTAAATGAAAATTAATTATATATTTTTGGTAGTTTTTCTCCAATCCAGGGTTCTGAGCTGGAGCAGATTCATGGATCAGTGGAAGGAGCTGTTTTTAGGTTCTTGAGATGCCCTTTTCTCCCCTCCATCCCCATCACCAATAACTCCCACTGTGTTCAAAGGCTGGCAGCAACAGTGCTCCAGGCTTCTGCTTTCTCTGAGGAACCAAAACCTTAATGGGATGTTTGTTTGGGAATTGTGGCCAGGAACACTCACCCTGGGTGAATGTTGCAAGGAGAGGGGCTGAGCCTTCAGCTGTCTGCATCCTGCTCCTTATGGTTTTCACAGGGCTTGCTCAACCCTTCCCTCACAGTTTCTGTTTCTTGCTGCTGATCACGACGGAGGAAATGTGCCAGGTGAACCTTTCAGTCTTTCAGAAAGCCTGATAATGACCTTGAATCCAGCCAGGATGGTGCTGTCAGCACCTCAGGGTGTTTTGTGGGATGGGGACACTGCCACTCAGTGATTTCAACCTTTTTAATGACAGAGGCTGGATGCAGCCTGGTGTCCCAACCCACACCAGATCCGGACAGGGATGAGCTGGATATGGGCTGGAATCAACCACAAACTGGGCCAGACTTTCCTGAGCTGCAGGCTGTTCCTTGGACAGGAAGGGATAAGCCTTTGGATTTCTCCAGAGCCGTCACATCTCACCTTGCTCAGGGTAGATAGAATTTAAATCATTGATTTGTGGAATATTCTGAGTTGGAAGGGGCCCACAAGGATCATCAAAGTCCTGGCCCACGAATCCCACCCTGTGCCTGAGAGCATTGTCCAAACTCTTCTGGGACTCTCTCAGGCTGTGCCTGAATTGGTTTTGGTACTGTGACAGAACCAGCCTGTCTCTGAGAGGGACAGAATTCCCTTTCTCCTTCTTCCTGCTAAGGAAAAGAAACCGGGGATGTGATGTCTGGGGAAAGCTGCTTGCATTGAAATCACACAAAGCTGGGTCACAAACTCAGCTCAAACTCTCAGTGAGGATTTCTTGCTGAAACTACCACGAGCACCAAATTTACCTGTGTGGACCAGGATGGAATATCCCCATCCCAATCCTTGGGTACTGAATGTCTCCATCCCAGGGGGGTGAGAGAAGCCCTGGGGGGGGATTTGCATCGCTCACCCAATTAGACCACAATGAACTTTTGGTACTTATTGGTGGTTGTAGCATCATTTAGAGCACAGGGAACATTCTGACTGTGAGAGTTCAGGTGTAGGAAGCATGAAAACAGCCTGGCTGAGCTGGAGAGGAGTCCTGGAGCCAGAAGGTGGCTGGCAATGAACTGCTGTGGTGTTTCAATCTGTAATCAATAAATACTTGTAATGGCAGGCAAACTCTCTATTAAAAAGCTTTGAGAGTGTCTGCTTTGTGTCTCCAGGCTGAAAACAACCGTGCCAGGGCAGCAGCCTCCCTGATTTGTTCCTTCCAAATGCTGCTTTTGTTTGCTCCCCTGTTTCTGGCAGCAGTTCAGGGGGTGCCTCAGTGTGATGAACAGAGAAGGAGCTGAAGGGATGGAGTTCATGTCCCCCATGAGCTGGGAGAGGAGGGACTTCGACCAGCCTGAAGTGATCTGCATGGACAAGGAGATGAGGCAGATGTGAATGCAGATTCTCACCAAAACTTTTTCATGTTTTATTAGGGGAAGAATGTTGTAGCTTCTGAATGAGGGCTTGACATGTTTGTGTATAAAGACAAAAATAGCAAGAGTCCCAGGGCAGGGTGGATGGGACTTGGGACAACCTGGGATAGTGGGAGGTGTCCAGGATCTGGAACTGGATGAGCTTTACCATCTCTTCCAACCCAAACCATGACTCTCTGATACCTGCAGGAGTTTTTGGCAAGGTGGACCAGTGTGTTTGGTCCCTGGGAGGGGATGAAGGTCAGGTTTGGCTGCTCTGGAAAAGGCATCATTGGACCTCTCCTTCCCAAAGCTTAGAGCTGTGTGGAGTGACAGTAAACTCGATCACTTAAGGATCCTCCTCTGAACTGCCTCGTGCATCAGCTGGTGGAATAACATCAACTCTGACCCTAATTTTGGCCACTTATCTGGTTCCCAGCAGGCTTCAGAGCTCAGAGACAAAATCATCTGAAGCTGGTGCTGTCTTGGGGGAAGCAAATTTTGCAAAGAGAGGAGCTGTTTCTTGCTCTGGAACTAAAACATTTCCGAAATCAAACTTCTGCCCAGCTTATCAGGGTGTAAACACGTTCTCCTGTGGGAACAGGAATTGCAGGCCAGGCTGAGCTGAATCTTGCTGCCTCTCCTCATATCAGTCTGCCGGAGTTTCTCAGACACTGGAGGTCTGCAGAGGGTTTGAAATGCATTGTTTTTCTCATCTGTTTTTTTTTTTTTTCATGGGGGAGGCAACAAAGACCTTAAAGTACCAAGAATGTTTGGTTTCCTTCAGAGCTGCTCTGTGGTGCATGTTACACCAGTGCAAGGGAATGCACTGCTTTTATTCCCTTTCTCAGAAAGCCACTTGTTTAAGTTGTTCTGGTGCTGAAAGCTCAGAAATTACACCAAGGCTCCTTCCACAAACCCATCCTTGGGGATATTTCAAACTGGTTGAGCTTTTGGGGGTGTGGACCAACCCAAGAAAAGGAAGGAGAGAATGTCATGATAAAGGAATTGTGCTCCTGACGTGTTTTATTCTGTCCTTGGGTGTAATCTCTTGCCACATCCTGGGACTTGAGGCTGGTGAAAGGGCAGGGCATATGGGAGCTCTCCAGAGAAGGAAATGACTCTCAAGTTACTCTCTGCTTTAATTTCAGTCATTTCTACCTATTTTCTCAGGATTTCCAGCCAGGAGCCAGCCTGTCTGTGAGAGAAGCATCTGAATGGATGAGAAGGTGCCAGCACTGTTGTAGGTGGCTCTCTGAAGTCTGCTCATTCTCTTCAGCCAGGACACCCCAAAAATACAGCCTGAAAGAGAAGAATAGGGAGCTGGAATTCCAGGAGCTGGAATTCCAGCTGAATTCTGCAGGAACAGGAGCTGCAGCCTGGCAGACACAAATCTCTTCTGGGGGACAGCTCTGAACTGCAGCTCTCAAAGTGGCAAATAATGGTTGGGTTTGGCCATTTTGGTGTGTAAAAGTTGTTTCTGCTCGCTGGGCAACAACAGGATTAAAAGATATTTCCTACAGTTCTGCAGCATCAGGTGGAGAATGAGGAAAGGGGAGTATGTACAAAATAAATACAATATAAATATTATGGATTTTTGCATCTCTTTGCACACAGAGATCTTTCCTGTAGCAAGGAAATAATTTTATATGCTGGCACAGGACTGAGAGTGAAACACTGAATTCAGAGATAAGAATCACTTGTTTTTCTTCCAGCTCTCCTCTATTAAAAAAGAATAAAAAGTCACCAACCCCCCCCCCCCCCCTTGTTTTATACATGAAAACCTTTGGGGGTTCTCTGGTTTGTGCAGGAAGAATAATCCCCTAGGATGTGATGACCAGGCTGGTGTTTAACTGGCTTAATGTTGGAAAAGTTCCCTGCTAGTGAGTCAAAATTACCTTGGTCCTTTCCTGTTCCTCTGCCTCCTGGCAGTAGAACGTGGCAAACATTCGTGGTCTACTTGGAATTTTTTCATGGAATGGTTTTTCTTTGTAAACTCGCTGGCGATTTCAGGCTTCTTACTTTGGGTAATCAAATGCTTAAAAGTTTCCCTTTCTGCCTTGTAAAGACTGAAAAGGAAGCTACAAACCTCCAGATCCCTCTGGCACAGTTTTTCCTGTGGGTTGCAGAAGGCAGATCTCATCTCTCAGCTGGACTGGGTGATCATTGTAGGTCCATTTTGGCTGGAAATACTCTACCTCAGGAATGCCTCATTCCAGCTAGTTATTCTTTCTTCCTTCCCATGGAAAAGGGAGGTGTTTGGCTGGAGGAAAAAACCCTCTGCTTTCAGACTCCTTCCTTTGCCACTGTTCAGTGGGAGTCACTAAATCCCTGCTGGCATCAAGAGTCTGAAGCATTTAATGCAAAAATACCATTATAAAGATACTCAGCTGCTTCCTAAAGGCATGGAGGGCTTTACTTATGCCCTTCTCCAGGTGGTGGGAATGCTGCTGATCCAAATTAATTTGAAGAACATATGCTGGGCTATTATCATTAAAAGAGCTCAATTTTGGTTAACGTGGCAGTAGGGAGAGTAACTCAGTCCCACTGTAGGGTTGTGCTGGTGCCCTGGTTTTCATTAGTTGTTGCTTTACTCGTTTCAGAGTAAAAAAAATTCCTTTAAATTGCTGTTGGTTTGAAGGGATGGGCTCTCAAACCCAAGACTCCGGGTCTGTGGGGACTCTGTGCTCTTGGTGAACCTGTGGAGGATGTGGTGAATCCTCCTTGTTGCCAGGGGCTGCTGCGTTTCTCCCACTAGTCTCTGTGCTGATACCTGTGCTTGACACATCCCTTGAAATGCCTCTTCTGCCTCATCCTCTCACCAAATATCCCATCCTGAGCCAGGCTGTTGTGTGGCAGCTCGAGATGGGAAGCTGTAATGGCTTTATTGGGGTGCTCTGTGCATCCCTGCCCATCGCTGGCGGAGGGTGGCACCTCAAGCAGAGAGAAGCAGGAGGTTTTTTCCTACAGCCCAACTTGAGCTCCACGAGCACAATGAACTCTGAATCCTCTTTAGCAGTGAGGAAAACCCTGTTGGGCTTTGAAGCTGCTTGTGGAACTTGAGGGGCTTTTTAATTTTTTTTTTTTTCCTTTCCTGTTCTTGTGAGTTTGCTGCCAGCAATTGTATGTGCTCAGTGAGATGAAGGCCACCATGCCCAAGTGTGAAGAATCTTCACAACCACATCTCAGAATCCCATACATTTTTGTGTTAAAAGTGGGAGTTTTAGCTTGTCTGGAAGCTCTTCCAGTTGCTCACGACTTCTCTGTGCTGCAAGTCCTTGTGAACCTGCTGCTGAGTCAGTTAAAATCTGCTTTTTTGCCTGGAAAATGCTCTTCATTAGGCTTGTTTTTGTTTCTGCTGCTTCCCGTGTGGTTTTGCCTGATGTAAAGCTGCACTGCTGCTTGGTGCCCTCCTCTTCCTCGTCATGAAGGTTTCAGGTAAATATTTATGCATGTGGATGTGTGTGATTTAACTGGATGAATTAGTCAAGGGGCTCTGCGTGGCTGGGATTTAAGGTTACTCCTCATTACATCTTGAGAAGCTGCTGATTGTCCCTGTTTTTTATCTGCTGCTTTCCGTTGTGTAATTCTTTATTGCGCTGTTACATGACATCATCTGGATCTGCTGCTTTGGGCTTCAGAACATGTTCAGCTGAGTCTTGGGCAAGGAGCAGAATTTATTACTAAATCCATTAGAGTTCTGAAAATAAATAAACACCATGCTGAATTCCTTATCACCAGCACGTTGCCTCCAGCAGCAGTGAAAATATTCACATCAAGTCGCCGCTGACTGCCCGAGAGAGGCTGGGCTTGCCAGTGCCTGGAGTGACTGAGAAGTTCTTTCCTTTAAACTGTGCTCTTGCACAAAAAAAAAAAAAAAAAAAAAAAGGTTGGCAAGTGTTTTCTCTACTGGAATCAACAATCTCTTAATGCTCTGAGGCTAAACTAAGGCTGAAGTCAGCTATTCAGCTGTGGCTCTGTGCAAATCTATTGTGTTTATCTCTGTCTGAGACGTACTCATTAGGCAGCAGGACTCTTTGTGTAGCTGTAACATCATTTTAAGGGTAGGATTTTCCCAAGATTTTCCCCACAAAGAAACCAGAGCAGTGGAAAACCATCTTCTGCTGAATGTCCCCTCTTCTTCAGTGGCTTTGGTGGCACGGCTGAGCCTCAGCAAACCCACTGTGCTGGAGAGCAGGGGCAGCTCTGATCTCAGTGACAGTGACAGGACCGGAGGGAATGGCTGGGGCTGGGGCAGGGGAGGTTCAGGTTGGAAATCGGGGAAAGGTTCCTTATCCACAAGCTGGTGGGGCACTGCCCAGGCTCCCCAGGGAATGGGCACAGCCCTGAGGTTGTCAGAGCTCCAGGAGTGTTGGGACAACGATCTCAGTTACAGGGTGGGATTGTTGGGGTGTCTGTGCAGGGCCAGGAGCTGGACTGGATGATCCTGTGTGTCCTTTCCAACTCAGGATATTCCATATTCTACCAGAGTTTACCTTATCCTGTAAGGATGTGTTGGATCTCTGGCAGCAGGGAGATGGAGCCTGGGCTCTCCTGCAGGGTGCTGGCACATGTGTGACAGACCCTGTGTGACACAGAGACCCTGAGTCCTGTTGTTAACCAGCCATGAAATGGGGATGTGCTCTGACAAGCTCTGTGGAGAGATCTCTGACTGCTACAGGAGGGAAAACTGACACCCGGGTACTGAAGGGCCAGGGTAAAGCTTTAGCTGCTGCTTGGGGGATAGATTTCAATCCCTCACTCCCCAGGAAATAACTTTTTCCTTTACACCAAAATTGACCACAATCATTGTTGCTTCAAGCTCTGGTTCAAATTTTGCCCTGGGATGGACTGGCTGTGCTCAGGAGCCTGAGGACAGACTGTGGCTGAAAGAGCAATCAGGTCCATGTGCTGATACTCCTCTCTCCCCCAGCATCAGAAGGACCTGGAGCTGCTGGAGCAAATCTAAAGGAGGCCACGGAGCTGCTCCAAGGCTTGGAGCCCCTCTGCTCTGGAACCAGGCTGGGAGAGCTGGGGGTGCTCACCTGGAGAAGGGAAGGCTCCAGGGAGACTTCAGAGCCCCTTCCAGGGCATGAAGGAGTTCCAGGAGAGCTGGAGAGGGACTGGGGACAAGGGATGGAGGGACAGGAGATAGGGAGTGGCTTCCCACAGCCATAGGGCAGGGATGGATGGGATATTGGGATGGAATTGTTCCCTGAGAGGGTGGGGAGGCCCTGGCACAGGGTGCCCAGAGCAGCTGTGGCTGCCCCTGGATCCCTGGAAGTGTCCAAGGCCAGGCTGGACTGGGCTTGGAGCACCCTGGGACTGTGGAAAGTGTCCCTGCCCATGGCAGGGGGTGGCACTGGATAGGCTTTGAGGTCCTTCCCAACCCAAATCATTCCATGACTCCATGATCCCCTCCAAGCTGCAGTTCCATCCTGTGGCTCCTTTCCAGGGAAGCAATAGTCAGGTGGGAGTTGCTCCCTTAACACCTCCTGGAGTTGGGAGATCTTTATAAACAAATGAATCCTGTTTCAGGCCTGAGAATGGGCTTTGTTCAGGGCAAAGCCTGTGCAGTGGCCACAGTGGTGATGTCTGAGCTCTGGTCCTGCTCCCATCTCCCCGTTCTAACCGGGGGTAGCACGAGTTGGCTGCAGGGCCTGGCCTAATGAGATCTGCATGTTGGCATGGCTTTGGCCAGGCTCTTTCTGCCTCCAGCTCTGGCAGAGCCTGCTGGAGACTGGCTGCCTTCCCCAGCTCCTGCCACTGCCAGGAGGAAATCACCATCTGGGTGCAATCTGCAGCTGAAGGAGCCTGACCTTCCCAGCAGCTCTTGGTTGAGCACCAGCTCTGGCCCTCTCTGACTCCTTTCCTTGCTAAGGAAGAAGATTGTGCAGGAGGGAGACAAAAGAATGAGTGTTTATGTACATTTTTAATTAAATATAGCTGATTTCTTCTTCTGTGAGAGATGACTCTCACCTCCTGGTTGGGAGCAAGAGAAAGAGGCAGCAGATTATTGCCTTTACCTTAAAGCTTCAGATTTCTGGGTCTGCTACTCATGCAGCTGCCTCCTAAACTCACCTAAAATCCCCCTAGTGCTAAAGGGACTGTTGTGCCTTTTCCTGGAGTTATTTTGTGAATTTTATGGTCTTCTCTCTCTTATTTGGATGAGTTTCTCAGGTGGGGGCAACCTTAAAATATTTGACTCCTACAGGAGGACTTGATGTGCTCCCTTTCACCTGGGTGAGCTGATGCTGTTCAGTCTAATATTTATTTGTGCTTTTGTGAGCTGAAAAGACATCTAAAAGAAGATGGCAGTGCTGAACTCACCTCAAAGTCTCCAAACCTGCTCAAACTGCAGGTCTGACTGACTCCCTTGGCCTCTAAACTTAATTTCTTTGATTCTTGAAAGCAAACCTAGTGCTTCAAACCAGCCTGGGTCTCCTCAGAGCAGCCTGAAATGGGATCCCCACGGCTTCTCTTGTAGGATTCAGCTCCAGGGGTGAAGCCAGAGAGCGCTGGAGGAAACAGTGGTGGGATAAACACTTGGGTTTTATCCCAAGTGACAAGGGCTCCAAGGCAGGAGTTACCTGGGAATTCCCAGCAGGTCGCTGCTCCCTCTGCTGTGCTTTTTATTTCGGTGTCCTGCAGGTGACGGCACGAACAGGATGTGCAGCAGGAGCTGGGAAGTGAACTCAGCTTTCTCTTGAGTTGCAGTCAAAGCAGCAGGAGGTAGGGTGGGATTTAGAGAGTTCACGATTCAAACAGAATAAAACAACCCAGGCTGCAGGTATGGAAGTACTAAAATTTTTAATTTGGATCCCCTAAGCGACTTCTTTGCTTTTGTTTCAAGTCTTGGCCGTGACACAGCTTGGGAATCCCAGTGCTGCTTCATGAGGATGGGATAAGGGTTTCTCTGCAATGCTTGGGTCCACCTAGTGTTACTTTCTGTGTCCAGGCTCTTGCAGCCTCCAATGTGAGGCCACCAGAAAGAAAGGGAAAAAAAAAAAAATCAATCAGAGTCTTGAAAAAGCATCCTGCTAAAAAAGCAAATACACCTGGCATCTGTCCCTGGCTTGGAGGGAACCCAAGTGTCTTCTGCTGGGATACTCAGCTGATCCTGCTGGGCCAGGCAAGCAGGTCCTGTACGATCTGGTTGGGAAGCAAAAATCCACTTCCCGCTGGTTTCCAGCCACAAACCAGCCTGGCTACAAAGAGCTGCTTAATGCCAACCAGTCAGTCAATAAGAGAGGAAAATGAACTTCTGCCTGGGAGGGAGGTTGGCTTTGTGCATAAAGTTAAGAACCTGCTGGAGGGGAATGTTGGGATGAGGCTCCTCGGAAGCTGATGGGCTCGGGGAAGGGTGTAACTCCTGCTCCTTGGATCCAGCTGCCCTTTGGGTGACTGTGCTTGGCTGTGACAGTGGAGAATGTCTGCAAAGATCAGGTCTGGAGACACTGGGGTAGACCAGAGAGCGCCAGACACTGAAGTATCTGATGTCCCTTCTGGTGCCTGGTGTCATGTCAGATAAGCTGATACCCTCCAGAAAATGTGGGGGGATAATATTTCTAGCATGGGACAGGCACTGCTCTAATGATAATTTATCATAATGGGGAAATATGGTTTGGTGTGTTAAAAGGGAGTTAATATGGGGCCAGGTTTTCTGCCATGACCTGAGAGTCCATAGGATGTAGGACTGGAAGGGATCTCAAAACTCCTGCAAGAGAATTCCCGGCCCTGTGAAATTGTCCCTGCATGCTCTCGTGTATTCCATAGTCCCTCCTGGTTGTCCTCTTCCAGGAGGAGCTGGCAAGGTGACCACTGTGGACACTGGGCTCCCACTCACCTGGTGCAGCTGCACAGAGTTAAATGTTGTATTCAACATGTGCAGTTTAAACCATTCAAACAATGATTCACTTCCACAATAAATTCATCCTCCAAGCCAACAAAACTGGATTAAAACCAAACCCCCCAATTTTTTTTTCTCTTTCTGGGTAATGTCCTTGTTTTGGATGGGATGGAGTTGATTTTTTTTCTTCTTCAGGAGCTGTGTTTTGTATTTAGTATGAGAATAATGTTGGAGTAATAGCTTTAACCTTCAACTTTTATCAGGGAGTTTCCCACCTCAGTTAAAATGACATCAAATGCTTTCCTGGGTGGTTTGGGCTTCTTTTCCCTGGATGTGTTTTGTTGATTTAGAGGATGGAGAAGGTTCACTCAGGATATGCTGCCTCTGCACAAAGAGCTGTAGCAATCAAAAGCCAAGATGTCAGTAAGATTCCTTTAAACCTTCTTTACTCCTCATTTCCAAAATCCAAATTCTGTGGCTGCCTCTGGATCCCGGGAAGTGTCCAAGGCCAGGCTGGATGGAGCTGTGCTAGTGGAAGGTGTCCCTGCCCATGGCAGGGGTGGGATTGGATGGTCTTTAAGGACTCTTCCAACCTAAAGCATTCCAGGATTCCCAAATTGCTGTAGCTAGATCAGCTGAGACCCTTCTGGGGGAAAGAAAAATCAGGAAATGGAGAAACAAAACAGTCCCAGTCCAATCCTTATGATATAAGAACTTAAATATGCCTGATTTTTTTCCTAAAGCAAAGGCTCCAGGTTGCTTTTTTCTCTGCCTGCTTTTCAGACTTTGTCGTTGCTGCTTGGTTTGGTAAGGAGCCTCAAGCTCCCTTGCTGTGCTCCAGGGATTTATTTTGACCCCCAGCTGGTTGGTTTTGACTCCAAAGTGCCTGTGCCAGGTTATTTCAGAGGAATTTTGAAGTGGCAGAGAAAATCAGTCAGGATGATGGGACCCCACGGTATCCATGAACTCACACGATGGGAGAAGCAAGATTTGTCAATGGCTGTGCTTTTCCCCTGCTCTGAAGTTATGAACATCATCTCCCCTGCTAATGCTTCCAGCAGGCTGGAAAAGTGAATTCAGATTTAATTTTTTATTGAAAGGAAGAGCCTCGATCCAGGACCTGTTGTGCTGGAACAAGGAAGAATACATGTCCATATAGATATGAATTAGTATTAGGATGAATTTTTTCAGTAAGGAGGGTGGGGAGGCCCTGGCACAGGGTGCCCAGAGAAGCTGTGGCTGCCCCTGGATCCCTGAATGAGTTTCTCAGGTGGGGGCAACCTTAAAATATTTGACTCCTACAGGAAGACTTGATGTGCTCCCTTTCACCGGGGTGAGCTGATGCTGTTCAGTCTAATATTTATTTGTGCTTTTGTGAGCTGAAAAGGCACCAAAAAAGAAGATGGCAATGCTGAATTCACCTCAAAGTCTCCAAACCTGCTCAAACTGCAGGTCACTGAGTCCCTTGGCCTCTAAACTTAATTTATTTGGAGTCTAAAGCAAAACCGGGTGCCTCAGGGTCCCAGAAACCTTTCTGTTGCAGGTTGGACATTGGGCTTGGAGCACCCTTGCATAGTGGAAGGTGTCCCTGCCCATGGCAGGGAGTGGCACTGGATGATCCTTCTGAGGTCCCGTCCACGCAACATATGATATAAAAACTGTGGAGACTCCGCATTGAGGAGGGGTCTGTGGGCACAGAGCTGGGGTCGTAGGGGACAGAGCTGGAGGTCTTTGGGCAGAGATGGTGTCTGGGGGCACAGAGCTGGAATCTCGGGGGCACAGAGCTGGGGTCTGGAGCACAGAGCTGGTGGTCTTGGGGAACAGAGCTTGGGGTCCTGGAGGCACAGAGTGGGGTCTGTGGGAGGAGCAGAGCTGGGGTATGTGGACAAGAGCTGGGTCTGGGTTGGCGACAGAGCTGGATCTGGTGGGACAGGCGCTGGGGTCTATGGGGTCAGCTGGGGTCTGTTGGCACAGAGCTGGGGTCGGGGGCACAGGCTGGGGTCTGTTGGGGACCAGAGCTGGGGTCGTGTGGCACAGAGCTGGGGGTCTGTGGCGGTCAGAGCTGGGGTCTGGGGGGCCAGAATGCGGTCCTGGTGGGCACAGAGCTAGGGTCTTGGGGTCAGAGCATGGGGTTTACTAGGGGCACAGAGCTGGGTCTTTTTTTGTTTCTGAGTGTCTCAATGTTTGGCTGAGGGGTAGGACAGAACTGGGGTCTTTGGGGTCAGAGCTGGGGTCTGGGGCACAGCGAGTGCGAATCTGGAGGGCACAGAGCTAGGGGTCATGGGGAATGACATGCAGCTGGGGTCTGGAGACACAGAGTGAGGTCTAGTGGGCACAGAGCTGGGATCTGTGGGAGCCAGAGCTGGGGTCATGTGGGTCACAGAGCTTGGGGTACTGGGGGCGTCAGAAGACTGGGTATGTGGGGACAGAACTGCCACGGTCTGGGGGCACGCAGAGCTGGGTCTGTGGGGTACAGAGCTGGGGTCGGGGGGCACAGCGCTGGGGTCCTGGGGGGCAGAGCTGGGGTTCTTTGGGTCAGTAGCTGGGGTCTGTGGTTCAGAGCTGGGGTCTAGGGGGACAAGAGCTGGGGTCTGTGGGCACGCAGCTGGGTCTTTGGGTCAGAGCTGAGGGTCTGCGGGGTCAGAGCTGTGTTGGGGTATCAGAGATGGGTGTGGGGGGCCAGACGCTGGGGTCTTTGGGTCAGAGATTGGGGTCTGTGGGGTCAGGCTGGGAAGATCATGCACGAGGACAGAGCTGGGTCCTGGAGGGCCACACAGAGCTGGGGTCATGTGGGGTCAGAGTGGGGTTGGGGAGTCAGAGTGGAGTCTGCGAGGACAGGCTGGGTTCTGGGGGACAGAAGTGCCTTTGCTCTGTCCGCTTGTCCCGCCGGGGCCGCGGAGCAGGGCTTCTAGGAGCCACGCCGGCGAACTTTGTGGACACCGCCTGTTCCCTTCCCTTCCACCCGCGCTCATCACTCCGGGACTTTCCACAGCTTTATTGTTTTTTTTTTTTTTGTTCCTTTTATTATTCATTATTATAAGTATTATTTTAATTGGCGCGGGGGGGGAGGGGGCGTGGAGAGGTGAAAACCGACTTCTTCTCTCTCTTTTGTTTGTTTGTTAGTAATTTTTTAAAAAATTATTCATTTATTTCGGGGGGGGTAGTGGGGGGGGGGGGGGGGGAAAAATAAATAAAGATCTCTTCCCCCGACTCCCTCTACCTTTCTATTTATCCCCCGCGGGCGGCAGCGTGGGAGGCGAAGTAGGGCGATCGTTGCGGACGGGATTTGAGCGGCGCGGCCATGGCAGCCCGGACGGCTTTTCACCTCCAGCCTGCGGTGACAGATGGGTGCACAACGGACGTCTCGGGTCGGACTCGGGGAACCACCCGGGCAGCGTCCGATTGGTCAGCCCGCTACGCGCAACCCCCGGCTGTGCCTGCTTGCAGCAGCGCGGGGGTCGCGGTGGCTCCCGGAGGGTGCTG
>CM031860.1:63955074-64064831 GCA_018697195.1 Certhia americana | reverse complement strand
GCAGAACTGGGTCTTTTGGGGTCAGAGCTGGGGTCTGGGGGCACAGAGTCTGGAGATCTGGGGGGCACAGAGCTGGGTCTGGGAGCACAGGCTGGCTGGAGACACAGAGCTGGGGTCTGGGGCACGAGAGCTGGGTCTGTGGGGACAGAGCTGGGTCTGTGGCACAGAGCTGGGGTCTGGTGGTCAAGCTGGGGTACTGTGCGGACAGAACTGCGTCTGGGGGCACAGGCTGGGGTCTGTGGGTAAGAGCTGGGTCGTGTGCACAGAGCTGGGTCTGGGGAACAGAGCTGGGTCTTTGGGGTCAGAGCTGGTCTGTGTGTTCAAGCTGGGTCTTGTGGGGACAGATCTTGGGTCTGTGGCACAGAGCTGGGGTCTTTGGGGGGTCAGAGCTTGGGTCTTTGGGGTCAAGTTTAGCTGGGGTCTGGGTGCACAGAGCTGGGGTCTGGGGGGACAGAGCGTGCTGGGGTCTTTGGGTCAGAGCTGGGGTCTGTGGGTCCCCGAGCTGGGTCTGCGAGGACAGATCTGTGGTCTGGGCACAGAGCTGGGGTCTGTGGGGTTCAGAGCTGGGGTCTGGGGAGTCATAGCTGGGGGCTGCGAGCAGACTGGGGTCTGGGGCACAGAGCGGCCTTTGCCGGTCGCTGTCCCGCCGGGGCCGCGGGCGGGCTTTTAGGACCCGCCGGGTGTGACACCGGCACTTTCCCTTCCCCTTCCCCCGCGCTCCTCACTCGGGACTTTCTCCAGCTTTTTTTTTTTTTTTTCCTTTTATTATTATTATGATAATTATTATTTTTATTGGCGCTGGGGAGGTGCGTGGAGAGTGTGAAAACCACTTCTTCTCTCTCTTTTTTTTTTTTTTAATTTTTAAAAATTATTTATTATTTTCGGGGGGGGTGTGGGTGGGGGGGGATAAATAAAGATCTCTCCCCCCCGCTCGTCCCCTCCTCCTACCGCCCCGCGGGCGGCAGGCGTGGGGGAAGGCGAATGGCGATGTTGCGGACGGGGTGAGCGGCGGCGGCCTATGCATCCCGCGGCTTTTCCACCTCCACACTGCGGTGAGAGGGTACAACGGCTCTGGGGGACTCTGGGACCCGGGCTGTCCCGCTTGTCACCGCTCCACCCCCTCTTGTGCCGTTTTCAGCAGCGCGGGGGTCGCGGTGGGCTCGGAGTTGCTGTGGTGTGTTGGGGGGGGACACTTCCTATTTTCCCTTAGGATCGTGGGAGGTTAAAAGAAAAACAAATACTCGCCTTTGCACGTTGCTGATGTTATGTTCTTTTCTTTTTTTTTTTTTTTTTTTTTTTTTTTGAAATGACGTCCCGCCCCCAAAAAAAAAAAAAAAAAAAAGTTTAGCTGCCTTGGGCAGATAGGGATCTTCCAGCCCCGTTACTCGGTGTTACAGGGTAAATGGGGGGAAAAGGGAATGATGGAAACTTGGGACAGTGGGGAAAATGGGGTGCAAGGAATTATGGAAACTTTTGGGACGGGGGGAAAATGGTGGAAAGGGGATTATGAGAATTTGGGACAGGGGGAAATGGGGGGGAGAAGGAATGAATGGCAACTTTGTTACGTGGAATGGGGGGAAACGGGAATGATGGAAAATTTAGGACGTGGGGGAATGGGGGAAAAAAAAGGAATAGCAACTTTGGTGACAGGGGGGAAATGTGGGGTAAGGAATGATGGCAACTTGGGACAGGGGGAATGGGGGGGAAAAGGGAATGATGTCAACTTTGGACAGAGGGAAATGGGGGGAGTGTTGAATGATGAATTTGGGACAGGGGGACCGGAGAAGAGGAGTGATTGAAATTTGGGTCTGGCTGTTCTGGGGTGTTTTATGCCCCAGCTTTGAGTTGGTTTGCACCCACTACGAGGCTCATTTGCCTGACTCATCCTTCTTCTCTGCTGCAGGCTGAGGTTTGCTGACTTCGTTTGTGTAAAAACCGAAATAAGAAAGAGGGGGGGGGGAAAAAAAAAAGAAAAAAATAAAAAAGTGAAACTGTAATGCGAAGAGTTGGGGCAGTTGTGCGTGCTGGGAAGGACCCCCGGCAAGGAGATTATTTGAAATGCGGGGGGGGGAAGGGGTTTGAAAGCACTTGGGAATTGGCTTTGTGATTTTGGGTGAGATTTTGGAGTTATTTTGTGCGGTGAATCCCCGCTGCCCTGCAGAGGAAGCGCTTCCTTCAGCGGCATGGCCGCGGGTGACACTCGAGTGACAGGGACCGGGGCTGCTGCAGGGCAGAAGTGACTGTAGGTGGCACAGCAGCTTTGTCACCCGTGCTGTCCCCGCACCTCTCCTGAGGATCAGTGCCCCGGGGAGGGTTTGTACCTCCGGAGCTTTTCCCGCTCCAGTTTAACGGAAGAGTTTTTATTTTAGTGTTGATGTTCTGCCTTAAAGTTTACTCTGCTGCTTTTTCGTGGTCATTCTTGAGACCAGGCTGTCCTGAAGGAATAGAAAATCATGGAATGGTTAGGGTTGGAAAGACTTTAAAGATCAGCTCAGTCCACCCCTGCCATGGACAGGGACACCTTCTACCATCCCGGATTTCTCCAAGCCCCAGTGTCCATCCTGGCCTTGGACACTTCCAGGGATCCAGGGGCAGCCACAGCCTCTCTGTGTGGATTTGCACGTGGAGAATCCACAGGGAATTTTTTTTCCCCTTTCCCCCGAGTTATTCCAGTGTTTGCAGCATTTCTCCTGGATTGTCTCTAGGTGTGAGCCTTGTCCCTCCTCTGCCCAATTCCTGCCCCTCGAGTGCTTGGATAAACTGCTTGGCCCAGCGCTGAGTAAACCCAGCTTCACCTGGGTTACTGTTGTTGGGTTTGTGGCTGCTTTTGGGGTTTTTTTGAGGGGCTGGAACACTTTTGAGTCCTGTCTGTGCAGCAACCTCAGTCATTGCTGCCCTCCCTGCGAGCCGTGCGTCGCTGCTTCCCGCCTATAATCGGGATTTGTTGGCTGATCCATCTCAGCCAGAGCCCTCCAGTTTTGAAATATCTGTGGCTTTTGTACAGTTGGTGCTCCGTAAGAATGATGGACCGCAGAGGAAGTTCCCCTCCGGCTCTCCTGTTGTTCCTTGGCAATTTGAATGCTTCAGCTTGTTTAAATAAATGCAGATAAAAAAGAAGGGTTGGGGTTTTAACTGGCCCTCGCTTGACCCACCCGGTGGCATAAGATGTGTGTAAGCTCAGAGTGGCTTGACTTCTAGTAAAGCTGTAGTAAATCATTGGAGGCTGTAAACATTTATTAAAACAAGCTTTATTTTTGTGTTGAGTCAGTGTGAAAACAAAGATGTCTTGGGTTTCAAAGGGAAAGGATCCGCAAGGGAAGCTTTCTGCCTTGGCTTAAAGGAAAGTGTCAGTGAGAAGTTGGATATTTCAGTAGAAGGGAGCTGAGGTAAGAGTTAGGGTCAGATTTTAGAGTTCAGAGTTGGAATTTAATCCAGAATTATCAGACTTAGCCTGGTGCTGTTCAATTTGCCTGTTTGTTGTTTGGTTTGATCTTTCTTGCAGGAGGCAGCTGAGGTAAGAGTTAGGCTCAAGGTCAGGCTTTGATGGCAAAGTTGGATTTTAGTCTGGAATTACCCAGCTTAGCCTGGTGCTGTTTTATTTACCTGTATAAGACTAAACCCTCCAATTCTGTCGTGGCAGAACTGCACTGATGTTCTGCATAGGTACTTTATGCCTGAGGACAGGTGTTAAATCACATTATCTGGGGAAAGCTGCTTGTTTGGGGTTTTCTTTTCAGTAATTCTAATCCTGTGCTGTGATTCAGGTGTCTCTGGGAAGCCACAGGGTTCCCAGAACCTTTCTGTTGTAGTAGGCTGGGTGGCACTTGAGTTACCTCCTCCTAAGGTGAACCCACTTCTGGGGAAGTCCTGGTTCCTTGTGTAGGGTTGCCCTGGGAGTAAACAAAGCTCAGGATGCTTTAATAACTCCTCCTCATCATCGTGGAGCTGTTATTTACCCTCTAAATACACAAATCCCTGTCAAGGCATCCAGCACAGGTTAAATCCCAGCTACCTTTGCTGTTGCCATCTAAGCTGGGTGGGGAGTGTGCTGGGAAGGGTGCAGTGTGGTTAAAAACCAGGAATGCTGAGGTAATTCCTCAAAGTTCATCCTTACTGGAGTCTGAGCAGTGTTGTGTGATTGTCAAGTTTGCAGAGCAGCTCCTTCAGGAGTTGGTGCTGGGACTTGGCGATGCTGAAAATCTCATTTTATTTTTTAATTTTTTTTCTCTTTTTTACTGAAAATACAACTTCCTACCTCTGGTCTGGGCTGAGCTCCCCACAAAGGCTCTCTGCAGAGCACGGTGACACGCTGGCCCAGAGCACAGCGCTGCGGGCTCCTGCATCTGTCAGTGCTGGCTGTGATATCAAAGGGCTCTGCTGTCACTCATAACTCCATGGGTTTTTCTACTCCCTCTTTCTAAATTCATCCCTGGCTCTGACTCCCAATTAAAAGCAGCAGGACTGAGGGCTTCACTCGACCTCTGCTGCTGGAGGAGGTTCTGTGAGCTCTGATGAGCCGCTGGGGCTGTGATTTGGGTAGGGAACTGAGGTAAGGGTAGTGTCAATCCTCTGAGATTTTCTGAGAAAGTGCAAGAACATGGGGAGAAAAACATGAAAAGCAAGGCACTGGATGCTGGTGTTGGGTGAAGGCTTTTCTTAGACACATGTCCTTTGGGGTTCCCCAGGTTTGAAGGACCTGATGGAAGTGGCAGGAGTGATGCTGATGGGGCTGTGGCAGCCGTGCCGTGGTGGGATGGCTGCCAGCAGTGCTGATGGGGGCTGTGCTGGGGAAAACTAAGATTTGAAGCTGGTGGAGAGAAGATCTCAGCTGGTCAATGCTCAGAACTGGGCAAGCTTTATCTCAACTGAGCAAACAGTGGAGGTGGAGTGAGTGTTATCCACTGGCTGTTACCAACTGAGAGGGGCTCAGCAGTGGAAATTAGGAGGATGGAGCAACTTTGGAGGAGGATGAGGGGTCTTTCCTCCTCTCCTGGTGTTGGGGCAGGTGCTGGCACCCTGCAGTGTCCCCCTGGGACAAGCCCCCCCACGGGATGCGGTGTGAGGCACCAGGTTTATTCTCCTTTTCCTCCCGCCCGCTGCCATCTCCTTTTCCAGGAGTTAAACGCCTCTTCCCCCTGCTCCGAGCCTAATTGCGTCCCCAGGGTTTAACACGCGTGTGTTTGTTTTATTCAACGTGTTGGCTGTTCCCACCGGAACACGCTGATTTTTCTATTTTTTTTTTTTTTTTTGGCTTTGGGCTTTTTTTTTTTTTTTTTTTTTTTGCTTATTGTGCACAACAAGCTCCCCGCACAAGATATTCGTTGTGGGAGGAGGTGTTTGGTGGGGGGGGGGAGGAACTGTAGTAATGCCAATACTTCTTGAATATTATAAACCTGGCTTATCAGCCCGACGCAGAGCTGGAATTTGTCTCTTCCTGTGCTGCATCTCTGCTTTCTGAGAGGGGCGTTTAAATACAGGCTGGAGACGCTGCCTTGCCAGTGTGCTCTGCTGGGCTCTGACAGCAACAGCGAGGCTGCTCCGGTGCCTTTGAGGGGTTCTTTTATTACTCTTTCTTTTCCTTTTTTTTTTTTAATTTTTTTTTTTTTTGCACTAAATCCTTTGAGGGATAAGGAACTTCTCTGGGAGAAGGCTTTGAGACTGCATGTCCCAACAATACACGCTGCAGGAGGCGAAAGGAGACGCGGTTTGCTTCGTACCTGGCTCTCCTCTCTTCTCCGTCCTCATGGAGCCGGCATCCTTCTGCTACCCCCGGCTCACCTTCCTCCGCTCGCCCTACGGCCAGTTTGGGGCCAGTGCTGGCTCTTCCCAGGATTTGGCCCCGTGGCCTCAGCGTTTGGTGCCGCAGAGGTGGAGCAGGCCGGTGGACGGTGCGTGACCAGGGCTTTGGAAGGGTTTGGGGCAGGGCAGCAGAGAAGCCCAGTGGGGTTTGAGGAGGTTTTAGAGATGGTGGTGGAGAGGGAGGCAGCGCAGGTAGGACGTGGAGGATGGCTTGGTGTGGTTGTGGTGATGCTCCGGTGTGATTTCTGCTGGTCCCACAGCTTGGCCGCTGGCATCTCTGCCAAGGAGCAGCTCTGCTCCCTGCTACACCCAGGGAGAGCTGATAAACAACCTCGGCGTGGAAAAAATTAAAAATTGAAACTGATCTCAGCCAGTCTTTTGTTTCCTAAGCTTGTTCGCTTGCTGAAATGAATCCGGCACCGCGTGAAACCTGAAATACCTGCTGGAGGCTCAGCGGGCTCGGTTCACCTTTAGGGTTGTGATGCTGTCAGGTGGCCTCTAAACTGTTAGTGAGGGTATCAGGTGTGGGGATAGAGAAGGTCTGAAGATGTTCTAGTGCACGTTTGTCTCACTATGAGGAATTACCTTAAAAATTCCAGCTTGGTTCATTAATCTCATTTTAATGGTGTATGGGGAGCTTGGTGAATCCTGCTGGTTTAGGAGCTGAGCCCTGTAAGTGCTGACTGTAAGGATGGGAATCTAAACTTCTTATAAAACTTTTTTTTGGGGGAAGATGTCTGGCTTGGTGAGGTGCTGTCCTGATTTCTCTTTAAAGGTGGAGCAAGGAGTGGGGCTGGAGACCTCCGGGGGGTCTCTTCCACCCTCAAACACTTCCTGAACCACGCTCTACTCCTTAGCATCTTATTGCCAGTCTGTGATGTGCCTTACCTGGAAAAGCTCGTCAGGTGGCATGGCAAGGAAAAGAAAAAAATAAAAAAAAATGGAGGAGACTGGCTGAGCAGTCTCGGCAGAGAAAACGCGTGGGAGGTGTTTAAAAACACGCATTGCCTGTGCTTCTGTGCAGTGGAAATGAGCCTGTGCAGGAGCCTGGGGATGGGGGTTTGTGGCTCCCTCTGCTAAAGGGGTACCCCTTCCCCAGCCGGGTGCTGCCTCCCCTTGCCTTGCTCTGGGAAATGTTTGCTGCCTCCTGGTAAATATCATCACTGGGAATTGTTTTTTACTGAAGTCGCAGCGATTGTCAGAGTTACTGTTGTAGGGGAGTGACCCAGCCTTGCCAACATTTGGATGATTTGCTGTTTATTTCTGTCTTATTCTTTTAGGGTTCTGCCTTTTCTAAGGCTGAGCTGAAGTTGCTTTGGGGAGTTTGGGTTTTTTTGGGTTTTTTCTGTACTTTTTCTTTGTTTGTTTGTTGGTTTGTTTGTTTGGCCGGCTTAGACCATTCCTCTGGGCTTTAAATATCCAGCTGGGGGGAGACTTGTGCTGAAAATCTCGAATTGTAAGGAAAGTGAAGCAGCATAGGATAGGCTGGAGCAGGAGGAGAGGATGTGGCATCTTCTCTCCAAAGCTTTTTAGGCACCTCATGGTCCAGTGCTGGGCACACAGGCTGGGATTAAAGTCCCCTCGGATGAGGTGAGGTCTTTCAGCTCGAAATCCTGCAACTTGCTGCTGGAGCACAGACTTGCTGCCCTGTTTCTCATTCCACTGCATGCATGCATTAACCCTTGCACTGCTGCTGCCGTGCAGCTGAGCTGGATGAAACGCCAGAGCCCGGCAGGCACGGCAGCTGTATCTTTAAGGAATTTGCTCTATCTCCCTCTCAGCAGCAGGTTTTTTTTTCCCCCCCTCTCCTCCTTTTTTTCATCCTCTGGCTTTCCCTGTACTTCTCTCTGTAAGGTACAGCATCTTCTCACTTCAGCTGAGCCTGGCTGGCACTGAGGCTTTTTTTTTTTTTTTTTTTTTTAAGGAGGCACAGGAGCTTTCTCCATCCTTCATCCAGCAGAACTCTCAGGCTCCGGAGCGCTGGGTCGCTTTAACTACTCTATTTTTGCTCTTAGAGAGCAAACAGCTCGGAGAGGTGGTGGGATTTGGGTGGCTGGAGGAGGAGACAGCCCAAAATCTGGGCTGGGGCAGTGGTGGCATGTGCAGAGGTGCTGCCCAGGTGTGGGGTTGGCAGGGATGGGCTGGAGGTGTCCATCTGGGAGCTAATGGGTCGCGCTCTCACTCCACCCATCCGCCGCTCGCCAATTGGAAGTGAGGGACAAAGATGCTCTGGATGGATTAATATTGGAGCCAGTGAAAAAGCAGGAGCCAGCGCTGCCTCGGCCACCTGAGCGAGTGGCCTTTGGGGACAAGTGCTGGTGGCTCGGGGGGGAGCAGCCCTGAGGGCAGCAGAGGCATCTCTCTCTTGAAGAAGTAGTGCAGGTAAGTTGTGGTCTTAAACCCATCCCCTCCCAACCTGAAGCACTGCTGTTGCTGGGTGATGCATTTGGTCAGGAAAGCTAAAAAAGCAGCTCTGCCAGCTCTTGAATTATTTAATTCACTAAAGTAAGGCTGTGCTTGATGTATTTTCTATGGGCTTTGCTCTGCTTAGTGATGATATCTATTGCCTGTGCTGGGTGTCTCTGTGTTTAAGGATGGAGAATGCCTTTTGAATTCCAGTTAAATTAACCAGAGTGCTGGCTGTCGGGGTTTGAATTTAGTTTCAAGGTAGGCATGGGGAAATGAGCACTGAAGAGCTTCTCTGTTCAGGTTTTTCTCTTAATTAATGGCAAAACATCATCCCAGCCTGTCAGTGAGCTTTACATCGAGCTGTTTCACTTGGGGGAAGTGCAGTGCTGAGTGGAGACAAAATCCTGTACGTAGTGTGTCTAAAATGCTCCCAGACATCATCCCTGGTGCTGTAGCCGTGGAAGCCTTGTAGATAAACCATAAACAACATCCTAATGAATATCATTATCTCACACCGTGTCAGTCTGCAGTTATTTCATCACTGGACCGGGGCATTTTAATTTTGGATTGATGATGGACAGGAAAATGGGATCTGGTGCTGCTGCCTCTCCCCCCACCTGTGGTGGTGGTGGTGTTGTTGTTGTTGTCCCTGATGTTGTTTTATGGCTCCTAAACATGGGAAACTGCATGGGGTGATCCTGCTGAGCCTGGTGGGAATTGCAGACCTGTTTCTGGGGGGGTGGATGGGGCTGCAGAGTGCAGCTCTGTGGCCATTTGTGTATCCTCTGGGCTGTTCTTGCTTTTTGTGGCAGGGGGAGGCTTTTTTTTCGGGGTCTTGGTGAGAAGCACAACTGGAAATGTGTTTGGTGATCAGCTGAGTTCAGTGCACTGCTTCTGTTTCCAGTACAGACCTTGGGATTGACTTAACTTCTGATTTTCTGTGGGCTAGATCTGTTCCATCCAGTGCCTTTTGGGGGGTGGTGGTGGGAAGGGATGCTGGAGCAACTTTGCTGTAAAAGCTTGGCTGAGCCACTGCTGCCTTTTCAGCAGCTGTTTTCATTTCTGGTGCCGATAAGATAGAAGGGAGAAAAAAACTTTCTAGAAATCCACTTTGTTCCGAAACGTGACCCTGGTACCCTGGAGGAGGGAGGGATGTTCAGGGTGAGACTGGTGGTGCTGCAGCATCTTTTCTACTTAACCCCCAGGAAAGGCTTGTTCCCACCAGTTTGCTTCTCCCTGCTGCTTAATTTTTACAGTATTTACACATTTAAACCCCTACAGGGAGCAGCTCCCACCCTCTGAATAGCCCCAAGTCAGTGAAATGTTGTCAGACTGTCTCTTAACCATTTTTGCATGGTTTACACAGTGCCACTGCAGATAAGTGGCAGGTGATGGCCTCTGGAAGACCTGCCTGTACAAAGAAAGCTTTCCAGCAGAGAAGAATATCCCAGGCATCTTTAAAAATCCGTCTTCAACCCTGACCAAGGTTTGGGGCTGTAGCAGTATCTTTTTTGCTTTTGGATTAAGAGTGATGAGGTTTCTGATAGGGCCCTGCAAGGGAAAGAGCTGCCTGAGAAGCTGTCAGTAAGAGTTAATGCTTTCTAAATTATTTAAATGTTTCAGGAAAAGTCTACTGAAGAGCCTCAACTGGCCTGATCTTGGATCTTTGCCAGCTTGTGGGATCTCTGGAGGTATTTACTGTCTCTCCTCTCCATGTAGTGCTTAAGCAAGAAATCCTTGCCAGTCTTAAATCACTTCTTTAGAGGGTCCAACAAAACAAAACCTCCCTCTTAAACCTGTTTAAAAAAAAAAAAAAAAAAAAGGAGAGAATAGCCAAAACAGTCCAACAGCCAAATCCCAAAGTGTTGTTGGTGCCTTGCTGCTGAAATTGTCCTGCTCACCTGTGAAATGCTGGCCAAGAAATCCAGTGGATGAGGAGTGGATATCCCGTTGGGAAAGCAGCTGCTGCATGACTCTGGATGTGCAGGGTGGCTTCTTTTTGCAGCTCACCTCTGGGAGGCAGCCTCGGATATTAATTGTTTGGGTGGGCTAAATTGTGATGAGTCAACCTGGAAAACGTGGTGCTCCTGCTAAATCCAAACAGGGTTTTTTTTTTTGTTGGTTTTTTTTGTTTTGTTCTTTTGGGCGGGGGGAAGGTCTCTGGGAGCTGTCACTGCTGCACCCAGTGACTCTTTATTAGCTGGTTTTATTACAGTGGGTGAGCTGGAGGAAGCTGAGGAGGGGAATTGTTCAATGCAGTGAGGGAAAGGCTTTGAAAACAGCCACGTCTGATCCCTGAGCCTGTGTGTGGGTGTGTGTTTGCCTGGCAGGGAGCAGGCAGGAGGATGCTTCCTGCTTTATCCCTTCAATATGATGCTTTATTTTCCCAGCCAACCGCTGTGAAAATTAGTTCTGGGGTTTCATTTACCACGGTGACCCATGGCATAACTTAAAACCTCCCCACACCATTTCCATCCTCAGAAGAACATCCAGCTCCTTGCATACAATCCATGATTTGAGCCTTGAGTGCCTGCTGAGCCTCAAAGCCACAGAGTTGTGTTTTCTGCCTGGACCAGGACTGGGATGTCATCCCACTCTCATGGAGAGTTCTATCTGTTTAGATAGATCCATGAAGCAAAACTTTATATCCAAGTGACTTGGGATGGCCTTGGAAATGTCAGAGGACTGGTTTGTGGTCTCCAAAAATCACAGAAATGGGACATTTCCAAGGGGTGTGATGTTTAGTTTGGATAATTCTGACCTCTGAGTCCTAAAAACAGGGATCTGGGGGAATGAAACCCTTCTGGGATGCAAAGAAGTGGTGAAAATCTTCTGGGGATCCTTCTGCTTGGGGGATAGGGGAACAAGCAACACATCAATGCAATCCTGTGGCAAGAGGAGCGTGTTAAACATAAAGGGAGTTTTAAAGAATTATTTAGCAGAAGCATTCTCTCCTGTAAGGTTTTCTAGAGGACATGTTTATACATCAGGAGGGCAAAGCCTCTCCCCTGCAGGTCTGAGTCTCTGGGCTGGGGCAATAATTTGCCATCAAATTGTGCTACTTAAAAGCACCTTCCTCCTCAGTATCTGCTCTGTGCAGCACTTCATCTTCCAAAAGTTTGCTGGGGTGAAGAGCTTCGGAGTAGATTTAAATCTTTCTGGGACATGGCTATCTCCTAAACTGCTTTCAGGACCTCCTGAGTTGATTTCTTGTAGGTATTTGCATGCAGACGATGTTTTAATCAACCTGTTTAGGTAAAAGTCTGCTGTAAATATCCCTGTTTTGTTGCCCAACGATGCCCTGCTGCCTGTGTTAAATCTCCAGGTGTGCTGTGCTTTTTTTCCCTTCAGGGGCTGTTTTTCCTCCCAGCCTCATGAGGAGGAGGAGGAGGCTGAGCTGAGGAAGGTGAGGGGCAGCAGATGCAGGCAGAGGGGAGCTGCACACCCTCCCTGTGGGTACCAGCTGCACTGTGGGGCATTGCCCACTCTTTGCTCCTCTCCTGGTGCTGCAGGGAGCTGTATTGGGAAGATATTTTGACATCTGTGATGGGTGGGATGGTGGGGGAGCAGGATTCCAGCTGGTGCCTGTGGAGCTGGGTCTGTCCTTGCAGAGCCCTTCCCTGCAGCTCTGAGCTGGAGAAGGGCTGAGCTAGGGAGGGATGGGGCACTGCTGTGCCTTGGGAAGGGAGGATTATCCCCCTCAGGCTGTGCTGGGGATGGATGTGTGTCTGCCCTGACAGAGGAGAGTGAGGCTGTAAAGCTGTGCCCAGAAAGAGTCCTTTAGTTGATCTTGACTCAGCCCTTCAAGAAAAAACTCCCTGGGACTCCCAGTGCAGATAGTCCCCATTTAATGTCTTACAAAAGGTCTTTTTGTCCCTCTTGAATTTTGTCTTTGATGTTTTCCCTGGCCTTTATCGATGCTTTTTTGGGGAAAGGTCTGTGTTTGGGCTTGCCACAGGCAGCATCAGACATCATTTACCAGGCATTTTCCTGTCCGAATATTACCAAGCATCCTTTCCTGATGTTACACTTCCTTGAATTACAGTGATCAGTTTGGAAACCCTGACTTCTGTGATTCTTTTTTTTTTTTAAATTTTTTTTTTTCTTTTTTTTGGCCACATCTCTCTCGGCACAGAGAAAAACAAGTCAGATCTCCAGCTCTTATCCTGTCTGTCAATTGTGATTGCCCAGAGCAGCAGCACAGGGGCATATTCCAATCCCTGTGCCAGCAGGAGCTTTGCTTTCCCCAGGCTTTTCCAGCTGAATTAGGTGGAGCTGTGAGAAGGAATCAGCTGCTGAAGGTGTAGATAGAAATGAGAAGTGGCAACTTGAGGCAGAATAGCTTTTTGCTTGCTGCTGTCCATTAATTCTTGCTGACTTGGGTGGTTTCAAATGATTTGCAGGGAATGTCTCCACCAAGAGCCTGTGTTGCTTGGTTCTTCTTGAAAGCTCCCAGAATCTCTTGTTTTAAGAGCACAATAGAGGCTCTCTGTTGGAGAAAAACTGTAGTATTGACATATTTGGAGCTGATCATCTCGTCTGTGATCAGATTTGCTGCCTGTCAAGCTCCTGTCCTATTCTGCTGTGATGCAGTTGTGTTGTCAAAGGAGTTTGAGGCGTCCTCGTCCTGCTCCAGTTGAGCTTTTGCTGCACACTGAGATTTTCAATTCAGTCAATGCTCTGCATAATTAAAAAATTCCTCCTCTCCTACAGGTTTCCCCTGAGGTATTATTTCCTCTGTGTGTGATTTTTCTCTTAAGTCTGGGTTTCTGCTGCCTTTGGGTGGAGAAGGGGAGCAGCACCATTTGGTTATTGGGTATTTAAAGCACATAAATTGTGACTCTCCCCTTGCTCCAAATTGCAGGAACCTGAATGCAGCTTCCATATCCTTTGTGCAGGAGTCCCTTGTCCTGGGATGCTAATTCGTGTTGGGGTGGAGAAAGCAAAGAATAAGAATTTAATAAGATTTTAATATTGAACACTGGGACTGGGGAGCTTTGGATGGGGAAAGCTGCATCATCTTCCACCAGGCTGAAGCCTTGGATGAGACCATAAATCTGTCCAAGCTGGAATTGTCCCTGGATGAGTTTGAGGGGGTGCAACTTAACTGTAACATTCCTCATTTTGCATTCCTGGAGTCAGCTGGAAGTGGCCAAAACCTTGCTGCAAAGCTGAAGACCTGCATGTCTTCTGGGAAGTGGATTTCTTTCCAGTTATCCATCCCATTTCTGCCCAGTTATCTGACTGGGCAGTTCAGTAGGATCCCATAATTGCTAATTCACCCTGGGAGAAAATAGGCAAAGTCTGAAGGCTTTTTTAGCACAAACTAGTGATTTTTGTGGTAATTCTCACTCACAGTGAGGCGTGTTTTGCTTTATCAGCTTTGAGGCACGATATTGCATGTGCTGGTGAGTCTGAGAAATGCCCTCAGAGCTCCACCAAAAAATGGTGGAAATTGAGGTTGTTGAAGAAGCTGTGGCTGCCCCTGGATCCCTGGAAGTGTCCACGGCCAGGTTGGATGGGGTTGGAGGAACCTGCTCTGGTGGAAGGTGTTGGAATATGGGGTTGGAACTAGATGGTCTTTAAGGACCCTTCTGGCCCAAACCAGTCTGTGAAATTGGGATATTGGAGCACACCCTGAGGAAAAGGTAATGAAGATACACGATGTTTCCTGCTCAGAACTTTTGGGGTAACTAAACTTTCCAGATGTATGAGCCGTCCAAGTTCAGAGACAACCCAAGGGCTGCCAATATTAAAGAGCCTGTAAATAAAAAAGTTCTTCCGCAGTACCTCTTTCAAACTGGTGTTGTCTCAAAATAAACCCCAATTTACTATCAAGGCACTCGAATTGTTAGAGATTTACCAGAGAGAAATCATAAAAGCCAAAGGCTGTGGCAGTTCTTGTAGAAAGCTTTTGCAGAGCTGTGTTTCACTTCAATATAAGGCTTGTGCTGCAGAGGGCTGTTTACTTGGGAGATGCCAGCACCAGAACATTGTAATTGAGTTACCCAAGTATCCTGAGAATGTGTTTTTATTCATAATCCTCCAGTATTGCAAGGCTCAAGAGAACTTATTGCTAACTTTAAAACAAGAGAGTCAAAATGGGTTATTAGATTGGAGACACAGTGCCCACAGGAATTTAATAATGGAGGAGGGCATGGCAGGGGTTTGTTGTTAAAATGAAAATATAAAAATGATGAGTATGTAAGAAATCAGGAAATATACCCACTTCTTGTCTGGTGCTTCCTATGGTGGATCAGCTGTTCCAGTCCTAAACCCAAGCACCTTAAACAACAGCTTTGTTACCAGTTAAAAAATAAATGTCATATCTAGGTCTGGTGGAAGGTATTCTGCCCATGGCAGAGTGTTGGACTGAATGGTCTTTTAGCTCCCAGCTCAAATTATTCTGTGATTCTCTGATATTCCTCTGCCTTGGTGGCTCTTGGGATCGCTGCTGTTGTCTCAGCTCAAAGGGTAGTTGGCTTCCCCATGAAATCTTCAGCTGCATTCTTGAGTCTAGAAAAAGCAGCTTTGTTTTCTCTTTTGCAGCACTTCAGCTCTTCACCTGTGAATTCAGCCCTCAGAAAGCTCAGAGTTTTTCCTTTTGAGAAGGGAAAGAAGTGGTAGTGCCGTGTGCCTCTCCAATTTAGTCTCCTCTAACAGACATCCCTGCAGGGAATAAGGTTGAGGCGGTGGCAGTGGGAAGTTATTTTCTGGAGTAAATTAACGTTTAGAAAAGAAGGGCATGGCTTAAATTGTCAAAAAAGAGCTGCACCATGTGCTTTTGGGCAGACAGTGGAAGGTTCCTTGTTCTGCCTTTGGATGGGGAGGGCAATTTGAGAGTCTGGTTGTCCTTGGAGGTGATGGGTGAGAAAGAGTCTGAAGAGAGGCAGGACCTCTCTGAGAGATACCAGAAGCACAGGAATGAGTAATTGTGCTGTACATCTGTGCTCCTTGGGTTAGTGCTTTCCAGCTTTGTCTCTAGAGACCTTTGCCTTAGTGAAATTTCTTTGCTTGGACTTTTTCCTTTAATTGTTGGAGCCTTTGAAAGAAAACCTGGGTGAAAGAATGGACAGCGTGGGATTGGTGGATCTGAGGGTGTGGAGAGGGGCATCCCCTGAACCCCTGCACTTTGCAGGCTGGAGGAAGATTTATCTTTCATGTGAACACTTCTGCAACTTCAGGCAAACCCTGGAGCATTTTCATGTTGATAACTAATGAATTTGGAGACTTGTACTCCTGCCCAGGCTTCCCTAAGCCCAGCAATTGCATCGATCGCCGCGCTGTTTCATAACTGGCCCTTGGTTGAACTCTTTTTAATTTCAGGAGTGGAGGTGAGGTGGGGAGAGGAAATGCAAGGTTGGTGTGTGCGTCAGGCAGTGGCTGCTGGAGCTGAGCGGGCTCAGCCTTGCTGTCAGCTCTGCACAACCCAAACCCATCGCAGCAGATCCCGGCCAAGGAGCCAAGACCTTGGATGTGAAATCCCGTAAGCGTCGGGAGAGGGGAGCAGGTGGAGCCTGCTGATGTGTTTGTCTGGCTGGCTGCTCCTGAGCCTGCACTTCAGCACCAGCCAGCTGGCCTTGTCCTTAGGAAGCATCCCTCAGCACAAGGAATGCTTGCTCCTGATGGGGGAATACGAGGAGAAAGGGACTGAGGTGTAAGGAGGAAAGAGATTAATTGGGCTCCCTCTGAGATCTGTCTGGTTTGTTCTGCTCGGTTCAAAACTTGGGGTTGTTCAACCTGGGGAAGAGGTGTCTTCTGTTAGAGGGCACGTTCATTTCAAGACATTTCCTCCTAATTTATTCAAAGCTGGGACAGAAAGTTCTAGAGTGAACTTACTGTGACATTTTAGTGCTTAAAGGGGGCCTTGAAGAAAGGTGTGAACAGACTTTTTAGAAAAACTTGTTGGGATAAGACAAGGAGTGATGGTTTTAAACGAAAAGAGCTTTAGATTAGACATAAGGAGTAATTTTTTTGCAATGATGGTGGTGAAGTAATGGACCAGGTTGTCCAGAAATTTGGTGGATGCCTCATCCCAGGAAATGTTTAAGATCAGGCTGGATGGTGTGCTGAGCAACCTGTAACTACATCTACATCTGTACTACAGTATCTATATCTGTAACTACAGATACCCCTTCCCATGACAGGCAAAGTGGAGTCTTTGCCTTTACAAATCCCTTCCAACCCAAACTGTTATATGAAAAACTTGTATGAAAAACTCAGGTGAATGTTGAATTCTATAGAGCATCAGAGGTGCAGATGCTGTAGCCCCCAATTTACCCTTCCTGACTCCACTTGTGCTAATCCCTGACCTTTCAGCTGCTCCCGTGGCTCCCTGCCTGTGTCTGGGCTTGTATAAACACCCATCACCTTTTACCTCCTGGGCATGCCACGCACAGGTTCCTGATGTTAATGTGCCCCTTCCGTGAGGGATGTAACAGCTTTTCCAAAGGCGCCAACAAGGCTGTTTGGAAGTCTGAATTGGGTTGATGCTGTGGGACAGCATTATGTTGGGAGAAGACAAATTACCAGGGCTGGGTTTTTGCCAGGACGTAGTAGGGTGAACGCCTGACTTTTTTCATTTTTTTGGGCCCCCCCCAAACGTGCCATTGCATCTTTAATTACAAGGTTAAGACCTCTGTTTTATGACTCATCTGAAAAAAACAGCACCTCCACCATAATTACCCGAGCATGTTGCCGGGGGGACTGTGGCTCATTAGTGACTCAGAGGAACCAATGGCACCTAATGAAATGGCACTGCCTGCTGTAACACCCCAGCCTTGCCCTTTTCATGCCTGGTCCAAGCTGGGACCAAAGCAGTCTCCCGTAAAGGTGTGATGCCAGCCGAGGTGATGCTGCAGTTGGAAGGAATTTCGGAGGAAGAAACTAACCAATTCCCAATCATTAGACAGCATCAACCCGTGAGTTAGCTGTGTTCAGTTGAAGGAAAAGCAGAGTGTCTCATTTTGCCCAGTGGAGGATGAACGTGTTGCTTCAGGCTCCCTCAGAGCCTTTAACAGGAGTGAGAAATGGATAAACCATCCTGGTGGGAATGTGGGTTCCTTGGGTAACCCGCCCTGCCGAGGCGTATTTTGTTTGTTTCCCTCAAATACGTAAATGCAATCATTGCACAATAAGAGCCTCTTTAAAAACTTTCCTTTGATCATTAACATGCTAATCAGTCTGGATGGATCTTCTCCTTCCCTTCCAGGTGGAGGGAAACAATTGACTGGTGTAATAGGTGCCCCTTGGCCACAGTTCGGTGCCGTTTGTTCCTCCAACCCATTGTTCTGAGATGAACTTTGGAACATTGTGTTTCTCCCTCGGACCAGACACTTGATTTGCCCTCTGGTTTATGTGCTGGCTCTTTTCTCTTTTTTTTTTTTAAATTTTTTTTGTGGTCATCAGGGTATCCCTTCAGGAACCTGTCAGCACTGGAAGGTCTGAGTGGTGACAAGTGACAGGGCTGGGAGGTGCTGCCGTCAGTGGCGTGACTTTGCATCCGTCATGTGCACAGAGGCTCCTGGGGGACCAGCAGGAATTGTGAGGCCTGAAAACGTGGCACACTGTACAAGGCAATAAAGAGCCTGCAACCTGGGAGCCAAAAGTTATGGGGCAGAGAAAGGGTCTTTGGGAAACAGTGTCATACCTCAAAGGAAAAGCAGGAAGCCTAATCTGTAGAACAATAAGGCAGGCGAAACCTCTTTCCTTGTTGGCCCAAATTCATCCCAGTCTTGCGTAGGTAATGTTTGATTAGCCTAATGAAGTGGGGAAAGACAGAGCAAACCTATTCCTCTTTCTGATTGCATTTTGGCTGGGAAGAAGTGTGTGAAGAGGCAGCATCGAGCCCCAGGTTTCCAAGGGGCTGCTTGGGTGACTCCTGCTCAGTGCTTGAAGTCAAGAGCTCTGTTATTCACTGTAAAATGGGCGATGCACCTGTCCAGGGGAGCTGCTGCCTGTGCCCATGAAGGCTGAGCTGTCACTTTTTGTCAGCGTTCAGAACATCCAGGCTGGGTTTAGGCACCAGGCTTTGATCACACCTGAGAGCAGGTGCTCTGTGCTCTGTTACCACACCAAGAAATGTTCAATACCCGCTTTGCCAGCTGTGAATTGCAGAGCTGGCTCAGTGCCAAAACCCCCTGTTCCCTAAGAAATGATGGGGATCCATCCCTGCTGCTGCTCTGTTTGTGGGTTTGCTCTTGCTCAGCGTCATTTCCCATTTGTGGCTTCCTCACCAGACTCTGCTGGTGCAGATGGGGTTGGCTGAGCAGGACCCCAGCTCAGGAAGTGGGCCAAGGAGGGCTGGAGGGTTCTGGGGCTTATCTTCAGGTGCCAAGCACTGTTTGGGGGATATCCTAATGACTAGGAGCAGCAGGATGGGAAGTGAATTCCCATTTTCATCGAAATGGAGGGGGTTTTTTCTGTATTAAACTGGTTGTTTTTATCTGAGCACAAGGTACAGCTTGGGTTTCATTATGGCTTGTATTTTTATAAAAAACCTCTCAGATGTTTAGTTTTTATTATTGCCGATGTACTTGTTTGTTCAGGTTTGGTAAATCCCTGAGATGATCAGGCTCCTCCTGATCTTTAGCCTTGCTCTTTTGTGGTCCCAGCCCAGGATGTGTGAGACTTTTTTTCAAGTACTGCCTGTGGCTGTAAAGGAAAGTTCTGGTAAATACTATAACATCAATAAGCAAAAAGTTAAAATTACCACATTCAGGAAAATCTGATGCCTGCAGTATTTTGGGACTGGCTTTGTGCTGTAAAGTGAAGACATTCAGCATCTTGATGATTCTCACGTTTCATTTTTCTTCCCTCTTCTCCAGAGTCTCCACCAGCAGCGATGTCAAGAAATGGATACTTCTTTGAAGAGAGTGGCAAGTATTATTTGACTTTTTTGCACACACACCTTATTGGAGGGAGAGCTGCACTGCTGGGGTAGCTGCAAACCTGACATGGGTGACACAGAATCCATTTAGCTCCAGGGTGATGTGAAAACAGTCTGGTGTGATGGTTGTGTAATCTTGTACTGGGAGCAGGCTCCGTGTTTTTAAATCCTGTAGATGTTTGAGATAGGCAGTAAATAATCAACTCCACATTGTCATCAGTGACTGTTCTGGGTGGCTCCTTGTTTTTCAAGTTCTTTTGTGATGTTTTCCTGTCGTACAGCCTGGCAGGTGGATTTGCTTGTCTTTTTCTGGAGTGGGGATCATGCGTGGGCGTTGGATCCTTTTGGAGACATCCTGCCAAAGAGCATCAGGCAAATGTTGGATGGCTCTGGCAGACACATCTTTTACTGCAAAGATTTTTTTTTTTTTCCTTTGAAGCGAGATTAAGTGGTGGCATTTGAAAACTTGGATCATCTGCCTCAACTTGGATCATCTGCCTCAAAGATGACTGAGATCTTGGAGATATTGTACTGATAAAGGAACAGCTGAAGTGCAGTGAAGTCCTATCTTCTCTGCTGATTTTGGAGAAACAGAATCATGGAAAAAATTTTGGTTGGAAAAGACCTTAAAGATAATCTCGTTCCAACCCCCTGCCCTGTGTTTTCCACCAAAACACTATGTGTGTAGGGTATTAGGGAGAGATCTTCTGGAGAGTTCCAGCCTCTTCACAAAGTAGTCCCTGAGGGCTTGGGGCTTCCTGCCCTTGGAAGTGCTAGAAATATTCAGGGCTTCCAAGTGGTGAGAGGAAAAGAGTAAAATTCTCTGGTTATTTAGGCCCCTAGATGCTTGTAGCTGTCACAGGGCTCATCTTTTTTGTTCCAGGGGGCCAAGCCTTAGGTTGACATCTGGAAGGGGAAGCTGAATGTCTGCCAGATGTCAGCTGGTCCAGCACCACTGGTGGCCACCAGTTCCTTTGGCACTGGCTGTTCCCTTCTCGTACAAAGAACAAATTTTGGGGAGTCGAAAGACGAGACTGAAAGCCAGTCCTCTTGTTTCTAGTCAGAGGTGTTCTCTGGAGGCTGGCTTGAGTTGCAGAAGGGCAGAAAATAATGCCTGACCTCAGTTTTCTGAGGGCATGTGTGGCATGAGGTCTGGGTAGCCCTGCTCCTTCCCTCCTTCCCACCTCGCCTGTGGGCTTTTGGGATGTGGTTGGTGCTTTCCTGAGGACTGGGAATGTGAGAAGACAACCCAGGTTGGGACCTGAGGAGGTCACTGAGCCCCCAACTCCTGGCTGAGGGCAGTGTAAGGGTTTGGGGAAAAATGCTGCTGGTTTTGGAGGCAGGACATGCTCCTACTTCTTCCCAAACCCTTCTGCCACAGGAAGCACAAGCCCAGCTGTCTGTCCTAGCATTTTTCGTCTCTTCATGTCCCCTTCCTGGACTCAGTCTTGCCTTCCTCAAACTGTCCCCACAAACAACAAAGAAAACCCCAAAAGCAGATCTCTGAATGTTTTTTTTTGTAGTCTTAGCATCCTCTGTGTGAATCTGTGAGAGAGGCTTCTTCTTTTGCCGACTTGGAGCCATGGCAGTGGGCATTTCTGCCCTGTATTTGTGATATTACTCATCTTCCTCCTTTGTCTTAAGGAGGCAGCAGCTTGGAGCTGCCTCCGAGGAGTTCAAGAAGCTGTGTGGTGCTTTCCTGTGTGGTTTGGAGAAGGAGGGGACGTTGCTCGTGAGGTCCTCCTCGGCCCACGCGCAGCGCTGAGCATCGCGTTGTGATTGGAAATGCAGTGGATTTCTTGGTTATTTCACTCTCAGAGCTGCTGTCGCTCTTACTGCTCATTACAAACTGACCTTTTGGAACAGTTCAGCTGCTGTGGAGTGATGAGTCACCTTCTTCTGGTTGATTGAACCGAGGCCTTGGCGTGTATGGACAGCGCGTGTACGGACAGCACATCTCGGAGGACGCTGGCGTGAGCGCTCCCACCCCGCTGTGAGATGTGGTGATCTCTCTGCAGGAGTTTCGTGCTCTCAGATTCTCAAAGCCTTCACCCCAAAACATCGTCGGGGCTGGAGGAAGCCACAGATAAAGATGTTACCTTTTCACAGGGTTTCGAAACAGCTTGTTTTGAAACTGAGCTACAAAATCGCCGAGCTGCTTCGTGGCACCGCTTGTGGGGATCTGCCAGGCAAGAGAGGTTCTTGCCCCACCTCTGAAACAATAAAAATCCCCAATCCCCTAATGCTGTGCTGGGAGAGGGCAAAGAAAAAAAAAGAAACCTCTTTAATTCTGTTTTTTGGACACTTTCCTCCCTTTTCTCAGCAGAGCAACATCTTTTGATGCTCTTGCTCTGTGTGGAGTGGAGCTTTTTTCCTTATCTCCTCCTGGGATCTTGCATATACATATGGTTTTCTGTACTCTTAGTAATTAGGATGTTTTTGTTTCTGAGCAGATCTGAGGCTCTGTTTGGAGCCTGGGCCTGTCTTTTGCCAGCTAACTTTTCTTTACCCTTCTTGTGTTCTCAGCAATGTTAAAATTTAAAAGTTGAAATCTCATTTTCAGTTGAAAGGACTGTAGCGAGGGTGACCTTGGCTGCAGCACCAAAGCAGAGCTCTGGAAGAACCTCCTGGATGTTTACATCCATAAAAACGTCAAGTGTTCTGTAATTTGTAGCTCTGTTAATTATTGAGGAGCTGGGGAAAGCCCTGGAAGGATTTTCTAAGGAATTAATATGTGACTATTTGGGAAGTTCAGAGGTTGTTATGGTCCCACCCATCTCCCAGTCTAATCAGCTAAAATTCTGGAAAGTTTATCAAGGAGACCACATCTTCAGCTTTGAGTTCAAGTTTTCCCTTATTTCTGGAAGAACTTGAAAGCCACTTTTGTGGCTTTTAGTGCCTTGCATGAAGTAAATGCTTACAATATAGCCAGGAAAACAAATCTAGTGAGTACTTTGTTCTGTACAGGCAATATTTAGAGGAAAAAAGAGGAAATAAATTTGTCCCTGCCCAGTTGGATATTTCTGATTGAGGGTGGTGGCAGTGGATTTGATGGCATCTGATGGCCGTGGTCTGTTTACAACCCATGTGTATTGCCAATTTTAATAGTTCTCCTCTGCCACCTTGCTGATAAAAATCCATGTTTTTACTCCTTTTTTTCAGTCTCTGGAACAAACCTCTTGCACAAACAAACCTGGCAGGGCCTGGTGGTAATTGGTGTCCCCCTCCCTGCGTGTTACAGTCACTTAAACCTTCTCTAAGAGTGTTTTGACAAATGAGTTTTCTTTCTGAAAAATTTAAGTGAGTAATGAGATGGTTGTGTAGCCCCAGTCCAAACCTGGGGATAATTGGAGTCCTGATGAAATGCAGCTCAGCAATCAGTGCTGAGCACTTTTGAATGCACTTGCAATTCATCAAGCCCCTCATTGTCTCTTGTGAGCATCCTGCACCCTCCTCCTGGAGGTGGGTGAGCTCTAAAGGTCCTGGAATTACCTGCAAGTGATTAAATTCTGCCGAAATTGCTGTGAGGTTTTTAACTGAGCCAAGAACTTTCCCTGATAAGACACAAACCCAGAAGTTTTCTGGTTCCTCTTGCAAAATCCAAGGGAAGGAATCCCAGTGCAGTGCTGAGGATATCTGAATTGTTGCATTGTTTTAAACAGATCCTGCAGCATAATTTTTTTTTTTTTCTGGTCTTCCAGAGCAAATCCCTCACTGCTTGGTCTCCTCTGACTTATTAATTGGTTTTGCTGGCACAATAAATCACAGTTGTGTTGAAGGGCCCCAAGGCCCCAGTCTGGCTTGGGATGTTTGGATATATTTTATCTGCTTGTTTTTGTTTTTCAGTTTGCAGTTCAGTTTGGTATGTGTGCTGGGGGTGGGGGGTGGGGGTGTTCTTCCTTTTTTTTTTTTTTTTTTTTTATAATATTTGACTTTATCTATCTTGGAATTGTTTGCTTAAGTAGGAGATTAATTTAAATGTTTTTGTGAAACAAATCCTTTCACTATGGGTTTTTCCCCATGAGATGCCCAGTTTGCCAGCAGGAGATGAACTCCTGCTACCTGTGGGGAGAGCATGAGAGGATGGCCCACAGGTCCCTTGCACATTTTTATTTCTGGAATTATCAGGAGGCCTGTAAAATAAAACAATAAAAAATAATAATAATAATAATAAAAGGAGCAGGAACACCCCTGATTTCTGAGGGTTCTGCTGCAAAACTGCAACTCCTCATGCTCCTGTGTTCTGTAAAAGCAAAATGAAAAACCCCAACAACACTCCACTGAATTACTTGGATTATTCACAACATTTCCTAGAAATCTGGCTGCAAAATACAATACTGGAATTAATTCAAAAGTGCCTGGGTGTTGTTTGTTTTGTTTTTTGTTTTGTTTTGGAGGGTTTTGGGGGTTTTTTTTGCAGCAGATCAGCTCTCGGAGTTCTGTTATGAATTATCACTGAAGTGGCAGAGGAAGCTTGACGTTTTCATCTGGCTCTTCATGACAAAAGGCTGGAGCAAGGTTGGGAAGATGCAGCTGAGGTTATGGGCAGCCAGTGGTGCAGGGATCTGGGAGATCTCTGCTCTTGGTGACTCACCTGCTCTTCACTTTTGCCTCTGCTTTGGATTTCTTTTTTCCTTCCCAAGAAGAGGTTGTGGTTTAATCTGCGCTCTTGAGCTTAGGTAATGGATTGACATCATCCTAGCAGGTGGTCATTGCTCCAGAAAACCTGTTTCTGATGAGCCCCCAGGGAGTGCTGGAGAGCCAAGAAGCATCATCCAGCACTTCCCTGGCTCTTAAGGAACCTGTGGAAGGTCTGGCATTGGGGGACACTTCTTTAAATCCCATTTACATGATCTGAAGTTCTGCCTGTGCCAACCCAAATTATTTGGGTTAAACCTAAAGTGATTTATTTGAGTTGGGACCTTAAAGACCATCTCTTCCACCCACCTTCCACTTGACCAGGCTACTCCAGGCTCTGTCCAGCCTGGCCTTGGACACTTCCAGGGATGAGGCAACCACAACTTCTCTCTGAATCTTAATCAAGGAGTTTTTGTAACCAAGGTACTCAAGATAAGCTCTGGGTCCTCCTGGCCAGTTAATTTTCAGCAGCAAACCCTCAGCAGTCCAACCATGGACACCCCCAGCCCCTCAGTTGTCTCCTGGGCTGGCAGAGTGTTCCTGTGGCTGCCAGGGGTAGAACTCCTGTGAGCCTTGCCAGGGACTCTCTCAGCTGGGAACAAAAAGAAAAGCTTAAAATCCTAGCAAGCATCCAGCTTTATTTAATCATTGTGGCTTACAGTTTTAGTCAGGTGGACTAAAGGAGACAGCTTTGGGTGCTGCTGGCAGCCTCACAGTTGTTCTTGTCTCTGAAATGCAATCATTTGTTAGGAAGGGAGGGGTTTTTTCCAGACTTCTGTCATGCAAAACAAACCCCAAACTTTGCGGTTTAACCTCAGCAGGGATGTGTAAAATTTAGCTGTGTATTTACCTAAGAAATGTGGTTATATCAATGTAATTTCTCTCATTTTATCTGAAAAAAAAAAGGAAAAAAAAAAGAGAGAGAATTATTTTGGTAAGCAGGTGATTAAGCTGGACTCAGCCTGTGAGATGTGCTCACAAACTTGCTTTGGTTCATGTGGGAGTAGGGTGCCGCTTAAACCCTTTTTTTCTGGAATGCTCTGGAGGCTGGAGAACTGATAACACTTGTACAAAGTTCTCCCAGGTCTCTCCTGAATCCTCCAGTTGCTCTCTCCCTACCAGAGTTATCTGACTGGAAGGTTACCTAACCTATGGAGGCACCAGGAATCTGTGTTTTCTGTGCAGAGTGTAAAGGTCAGCATGGAGGTGGATGCTCCATTATTAATTGAGTTTCCTTTTGCACCCAAAGTTGGGGATTTGGGTGTTTTCCAAGGGACCCAGTGAATCAAAGCCTGCAGGGAGCAAAGCAAATCCTCTGAGAGCTCAGGTTAATTAAAACTTCATGCCTTTCTTGAAAATTAGTGTCTGTTCTTGGCTACAGCAAGTTAAAAATAGACTAGGAGAAAAAATTAGGTGGCAATGACTTCTTTTTAACATAATGCCAGTATTATCACTAGTTTTTAGATAGGTACAAGGCTTAAATCTCGTGTGAGTTCCCTAATACTCTGTTACAGCTGAGTATTGGGATGCTCAAAAGAACCAGGCTGGATTTTAGGGTAATGCCCATGTCCAAATTGATGCTCCTTTACCTTTAAAAGCTGTTGAATATACATTATTATCATTGATTCCTTTGACCTTCTGTACTTGACTTGTAATTCCTCTGAGAAAATGGATGCAAAAATGGTTCTCGGGCTTTTCCAAAACAATTTGCTGCCTTCTGTGCCTAAAAACTCACTTGAGAAATCTGAAATGGCTTTTAACGTGACAAGCTGATAGTGTTGGATTGCCAATCACAGCTCAAAAAGCCTCTTTTAATGTAGTTTGAGGTTCCTGGCTTTCTGAGGAGAGTTTTTTGGAGGGTTGACTACCCCTTGTGAAGAGGAGCAGATGCAATTCCATGATTCTGGAAGCCTGGGCTTGGATTTGACAGAAGGAATAGGTGCTGCTATAAATGAGAACAGTTTTCCAGGCTTGGAGAGAAGATTGCCTTGGAAATGGAGGGTAAAAATCAGTTGCTTCCAGAAAACTGCTCTGAGTCCATGGCTTGTGCCTGCAGATGTTGGTTAAAGCTCCACAATTGGCTTTGTCACCTGCGACACCCTGAGGTGTTGTGCAGGGGCTGTGGCTGGAATAATTCCCATCACCTGGAGTGTGAGAGGATGTTTTTAGTAATAAAGTTGCTTTTCTCCCAGGAAATTGAGCTTGATTAAGGTTTTTTGCTTTCCTGGAGAAGGCTGCAGCCCTTGGGCTGGGAGTGCTGCTCCCACTTCAGCTTTTCCAGGGAATGTATCTGTTGTGGCTGAGGCTGAGCTTCCTGCTCACCACGACTCTGCTGATTTTATTGCCCTAGGTGCAGCTGCCAGGTGCCACCAGAGCAGCAGTGGGACACTCAATGCCACCTCTGATGGCAGCAGCTGCAGTCACTGCTACTCCCTACAGAGCCCTGGGCACTAAAACTCAGTTCCAAAGCAAAATAGCTGCAGGGCAGGCACCTTGTCAGAGCTGTGAGAGGGCTGAGAGCAGCAGGAGCCAGGAGATAAAGTGGAGCTGAGAATGTGAGGACAGTTAAAAGAGAATGCTGGGGATGGAATCCTGGAATCCTGGATTGGTTTAGGTTGGAAGGGACCTTAAAGATGATCCAGATCCATCCTCTTGCCATGGGTAGGAACAGCTTCCATCAGACCAGGTTGCTCCAAGCCCCATCCAGCCTGGTCTTAGGTGGATATTGGGATATTAGAGCACAGCAGGTCTGGGCCAGGGACAAACTACAGAGGAAGGGGTGATGCTTTGGAGGGGAATTGCCAGAGAAATAATATAATTATTTCTTTTTTTTTTTTCTTCCCAGCACCTGCATAAAATTTGCTTTATTTTCTGGTTATTCTGGTTTATTTTCATGTTGTATAGTACGGGCTGAGGGAATCCCTTAAGGTAAAGGAGGATTTAAGGTGAAAGCATCTGCTGCTTCTGGCTGCAGAGGGTGAGGAGGGGATTTTGATCCTGCAGCATTGAAGGATGCTGCTTGCTCTCCTTGGTCTTGTGCACTTCCCATATTTTTCCATGAGATGAGTCCTGCAGGATGGACTTAGGGGAATTATCCTGAGCAAAGTGTGTTCTTCATGGTGCAGGAGGGCTGCACTGATCTGAGCCAGCTTTAACTGTATTCCAGCTCCTCCTCAGCCAAGCCTCTTTTTCTCCAGTGCTTTTAGACCATATTTTGGGCTGAAGTGGCACTTCCTGTGCTCGGAGCTCTGGCTGGCCCTGTCAGGTAGCTTGTGGCACTTCAGCAAACGCTGCCTTCATCTGAAGATGCCAACTTGCAATGATAAAGATGAGGGGGGGGGAAAGAACACAAATTTGGAGATCTTAAACTCTCCCCCAGGAAATCTGATGCCAATGAAAAGGTGTTCAACTCTGCTCTCTGTCTCTGAAGCAACTGCTCCTGACAATGCCTATGGAGTGTTACTGGGACTTCCCTATGGAAAATTGATTGGTATCTGCACAAATTCTGCAACAGCCACATCAGATCCTGCTCTGAACTTCTACAAAACACTCGCCAGACTTCCAGAGGAGCTGAACAGCTTCTGCTGTCGCTTGTGGCATCTGCTGCCCTTCAAGCAGCGGGGGTGGCACTCGGTGTGCATCAGGGAATGTGGGGAGGGAAACAGCTGCCAGGGCTGGAGGCAGGGCTGGAGCTCAGAGGGAAGGTGCATCTGCCACACACAGAGCCTGTGTCACCTCGAGGTCACCCTGCGTTTGACAGGCGTGAATTGCTCGTGGTTTCAAACTCCTGGCAGACAAAATAGGCTGAAGGATTCCAAACAGGAGTGGTCTAAAGTCTGGAGGTGGTTCAGTGACAGAGCAGACACCTGTCTGGGAGTGCAGTTCCTGTCCAGCCCAGGTTGGGGATTATTTGCAAGCCGAGTGTTTTGTCCGCCCCTTGCCCAAGGGACACGAGGCTCGGCTGCCTTTTGTTCTGCTCTTTCCTCCCCTAAAGAGGGAGGAACAGAGGATGCTTCCCTTGCCAGAGTCCTCGCTGACCTCTGCCCAACCCTCTGATCCTACTCCACCCTCACCCTTCTTCCAGCTCCTGGGCTGCTTCTCTGCTGTCTCCAGCCTTCTCTGTTTTCAGAAGCCACCACTGCCACCCTCTTATCAAACCCGTTTCAGAGGTTGGAGAAGGGAATAAATAGTTTTCCCTACTTGGCTTTTCCCTATTTACCCATTTAATTCCATTAGGACAGGGAGGAAAATGCCATGTTCTCAGAGCTGGATGCTCAAACCATCCTTACGTGTCTCACATCTAACCCAGTGAGTGGGAAAGTTGGAGATGAAGCTCAGAACTTCCCTGAGGCTGCAGTTCTGGATGTGGTGAAGGTGGAAAAAGCCTTCCCCAGGCTGATTTTTTTTTTCCTTTGCAGTGCTGCCCAACCTCTCCTGGCACTAGGGGGAATGTCAGCACTGTGGGTGCTCAGCTTTGAGGAGAGATTATGGTGTCCATCGTGCATTTTGGAGGAACCAAACCCTAGCTTTGGGACTTAGTTTGGGATTGAGATGCTTGTGTGGGATGTCATAGTACTCCTGATGGCAGCAGGCACCTTGACTGGCTGTTGTCCATCCCTCCAGGACATCCCTGCTGCATCTGCCAGCAGAGATTTCATATCTGGTGGTGCCCACAGTGTTCAGGTGTTTCCTGTACTTTTCTCACCTCACTTTTTTCTGTCTGGACAAGTTTCCACCGTGCAGGGATGCAAACACCCTAAGCTCTGCCAGCAGCAGAGGGTGATATCCTCAGTGTGCTTTGCTGGATGGGGACAGCAGCACCCCAGATGCTTTTTGAAGCCTTCAGAGCACTTCAGACAGGGCTTATTCACATTTATTCCCTTCAAGCTGTAAGGTGAAGGAGGCAGAGATCAGGAGGGGGGTTAATCTGAGGGGCTTTATCAGGTTTCCCATACCTCTGATAAGCAGTTTAGGAGTCATCTGGAGGCTTGAAGCTCCTACAGCCCCTTTGCACACTCTGAGCCCTCTGGGGCGATGCTGAGCTCCATCAGCTCGTGGCAGGAAATGCTGCAGCTCCTGTCCTGTGTCACCGAGTTCCTGTTTTGTGGCCTCACTCCTCTGGGTTTGTGTTTTGTGGTGGAGAACTGTCAGCTCGATCCCTCAGAGGCAGCATGTGCTGCTTTCAGCTGCTGCCTCCACATTTGCTTATACGAGGCTTTAAAAAAAGCCATCAATATTTTAGTTTCCATTCAAGCCTCTGCCTTGAAGCTCCCCCTTTTCATTTCACTGTAGTGCCTAGAGCCAGCTAATGAAATATCTCCCTCCTGCTTCAAATTAGGCATAAAAGACTTGTCAGAAGATGAGGAGAAGCTGCTGAATAATCCTGGTAATGTAAAAATCGACATTCTATAATGTCCCTAATTCTCCTAATTAAACATGATACATGAGTGTGCTACAAGAGTCCTCCAGCTGCTCCGTAATGAGATGTTGCAGGGACCAGTTTGCTGTTGGATGAGGCTGGGTTAAACTCTAATTAAAGCCTTGCAAAAGGCTAAGGAGTTGTCTGGTGTAATTAAGAAACTTGTCTCGCATTCTCAGTGCTGCCACCCGCAGCGACCTGCTCCTCTGCCCCGTGGGGAACCGTGGGTCTCTCTGTCCAGATCAGGTATCTCCTTGGAAACTTCTTCTTCTATTTTTTTCTTTTTTTTTTCTTTTTTTTTCTTTTTTTTAATTTTTCCACCTGTAGTTTCAAATTGCCGCGGCGCAGCCTTGGCTGTGTGCGGGTGTTGGGTTCGGGGCGGGCTGGGGCGCAGCTCTTGCTTTTGGTGGTGTTTTTATGCAGCCTTTCCATCCTTGGTGGTTTTTTACCTGAGGGGAGTGAGGTGTCGGGGCCAGGCCTTGCTGCCCACACCGTTGGCGTGAGGACAGAGGGCAGAGCCACCCCAAAACACGCTGGAGGCCATTCCCTGAACGCCCTGGGCCCAGCGGGGCCTCAGCGCGGCCCCTCACGAGGCCCCGGCGGCGGCAGAGGCCTCGCCAGCCATGGACTCGTCCTCAGAGTGGGACATGGACACTTCCTCCCAGCTAACGTCACCCCAGGAGAACCTGCAGCCCTCTCCTGACACCCCCATCTTGTTGTCAGGGTACCTCAAGTGCGATACGGACGATGCCAAGGAGGAAGGGACGAGCGAGGAGCTCTTTGACGGCACCAACTCCACCATCGTGTCCGGCGACAGCATCCGCTTCTTCGTCAACGTCAACCTCGAGGGCCCTCCCAGCACCACCGGTGAGTGGCCCCCAGAAAAGCGGGAGGTTGTTCCTGGTGGTGGGATTTGATGGGATCACAGTGGGTTGGGTTGGAAGGGACCTTAAATGTCTTTGCTTTAAGGGTGGGGACACCTTCCACTAGGCCAGGTTGCTCCAGGCCCATCCTTGAGCCTTTGCTTCTGGCACAGTGTTTTAACATCCTCAGTACTGCCTGTGATAAATGGATAGAGAAAAAGATAGCCAAGCCCTTCACCAAAAACTTCTGTCTTTTTCTTTCTTTCATTTCATTCACGATTTTGAACTTCTTTTTAGTTCTGCACAAAATCAAACAAAATCCCGTTCGCTTAATTTCCCATAAAAAACAGTGCTGATGTTCAGTGAATCCTTTGAAAAGTAAAGCTGGAAGAGGTAGGGAATACACATCTAAACTGAGATCCTGAGTAGTACCAAGCCAGGTCTGAGAAACAGAGGTTTTAGGAGAGGACAGAAATGAAGTCATGCAGCTAAAGAGATGGGTTTTTTTGTGGCTGGTGGTTGTGACAGTTTTGCTTAGCTGTAGCAACCATTCTATTTTTCTAGTGAATGTTTTCAATTATAGGAAGATAAGTAGTCCTGAAGTTAGACAAAACTTAACATTCTTTATTCCCTGGAAGTATTCAAGGCCAGGTTGGACGGGGCTTGGAGCAACCTGGTCTGGTGGAAGATGTCCCTGCTCATGGAAAGGGAGTGGAACTGGATTATCTTTAAGGTCCTTTCCCACCCATTTTGTGAAAGCTGGATTTTATGGGGTGTGCCTGGGAAAACGCAGCTCTTGGACACTGCAAGAGCCTGGGTTTGTCCCAGCTGCTGGAACCTGCCTGTGTGGGCACTGGCTATTTTAGAGGTTAAATGCACAGGCTCTGGATTATTCTTGGTGTCACAGTGTCAGAGAGTCCTTTAAGTTTGTTAAAAGTTATTTTTAGGTTACATGCAAATCCCAATTGATCTGCAGCGGGCAGTTGCTGGGAATGGTGATGCAGATTAGGCACGGCCTGGACCCCTGTTTGACTATCTTGGAGTCTGCTTTTTGACTCTGAGCGATGACTTGAACTTAGGAATAATATCCAGCAATTTCCAAGCCTGCAATTTTACAAATGCTGTCTTAATTGAAAGATTTAAGGGAGCCGTGCTCTGCTATGACAAGTCTGGACTTAATGCCGTGGGGTGCATTGTTTGGGGATGAGGAATGCAAGTGCTGCGGATTCTTCTGCATCTGAAGAAGTTCACTTTCCTTGTGTGTCCTCCTGGGCTTTTTTTGTTTTCCCTTCCATTCAAAACAGGACAAAAAAGGCTTCCTTATTTCCCTGAAGCCCTGCTGTTTGTGCTGGGGCTATTAGTTGTATCCTTTTTTTTTTTTTTTTTTTTGAGATATTTAGGATTTTTAAGAAAAAATAGATTTTGGGTGTGCTGGGGTCCTGTTTCAAATGGAAGGCTGGAGATTTTTAAAATGAGCTTCAGGCAGAACAACAGCCCAAACTTTTAATAAGGGCATGTATGAAAAAAAGATATTTTTTTTCCCCCCTCATTACAACATAAAAGCAATCCAGATAGCCAAAATCCAACTTTTTGACTGTTAGTAAAGAATTCATCAGAGTCCAGGTGTTGGAGTCAGTTCCTTTACAGAGATGGTTTTACTGGAGTTTCTTCCAGGCTGGATTTTATACACATCAAATCAGTCTGTGGCTGCACAGGGCACAGCTGATCCTCCTTGGGTGGCTGAGGGTGGCTGAGATGAGCCCCTTAAGCTCTTCCAAGAAAAATACCCTGAACTCCTGAAAAAAATACCCAATTCCAAACTGAGCTTTAATTGTGCCAGAGCCAAGGTGTGTCTGGGAGTGAATTGTTCCCTGTTCAGAAATGCCCTTCCATTGCTGCCACTCTTTGGAAGCTTTGGGAGGTTTGTTTTAATACTCAGGCTTTGATTTCCTGGAACAAAGCTGGGGCTGAACCTTTGCATGGATTGTCCAGAGTGAGACAAGCTGAAAAGGAGGGGGGAAATAAAAGCAGAGTTTCTCCAGGTGATGCCAGGGGCCCCAAACACCTCATTTCCTACCCCTGGGGAGCCAGTGCACCAGGATCCTACAAAATCCTCTGCTGCTCTGAAAACACAGAGGAATATCAAGCATGGGAATGGAATCTTTGCCTCCTTGTCTTATTTTTCTTTGTCCTCCAAGCTGGCTGAAATGTTTGAGTCAAAATGTGCTCTCTTGGCTGAATGGGGTGCCCAAACTCTCTCCTGCTGGAGACTTTTATTGGGTCAGCTGCTGTGAGGTTGCTGCCCACCTTAATATAGGGCTAAAAGATCCAAAATTCCCATTTAGGGAGGGGATGAGTTGGAACCCTGGGATGCAGGTGCTGGCAGGCAGTGAAGGTGGAATTACAGATGCAGTGACAGCTCTCTGCATCATCCTGTTGAGCTGTTCCTCTCTGTGTGATGTGTGTGCAGCTCTCCATGAGCATAATTGGATGCTCTCCACTCTAATTCTGTTTTAAAAATATCACTGTGTGGGGTTAAGCTTTGAGCCAACAAAGCACAGCACGACCCATAAAACTCCAACAATTGACCATTGACATAAAACACTGGGCTTTGTGCACAGGTGTGTGGAAAACAGGATATGGCTTGAAGAAATCTGGGGGTTTAGGTATGACCTGTCTTATTTTTAATTAATATTGGCTGCCTTTGCAGGGAGTACTAAGCCCAAAGCAGTGCAGATGCCTGAGCACTAAAATGCTGCTCAGTAGTGACATTTGGGTCATTTCTCCTGGGTGTTTCAGTGCTTCCTTGCGTTAACTGATGAAAGGTTTTATTAATTCTCTTCTGCTTTTCATCCTTGTAAGTTGGATTTTGGTGCTAACATTTGTTTTCGGCAAATGTTCGTAGCTCTAACAGGAAGGTGGGTGTTTATCTGAAGCTGGAGGCTTTTGGACCTGGGATCTGCGTTTTTTGGGGGGAAGATCAGGGCGGTTTTTAGGCTGAGGCTTTTTCTGAAGTCACAATAAATGTTTGCAAGTAAAATCACAGAATTGTTTGGGTGGGAAGTGACCTTTAAAGGTCATCTAGTCCAACCCCCCTGCAGTAAGAAGGAATGTTTTCCACTGCACCAGTTTGCTCCAAGCCCAGTCCAGCCTGGCCTTGGACACTTCCAGGGATCCAGGGGCAACCACAGCTTCTCTGGGCAACCTGGGACTCACCACCCTCATTATAAAAAAATTTCTTTTTTGGGTCTAATTAAATGTCCTCTCTGTCAGTGGGAAGCCATTCTCCCTTGTCCTGGCACTCCAGGCTTTTGTCCAGGAAAGCTTTTTCTGCAGCACACCTGGAATTAAATCTCTGCAAATAAATGCAGCAGTTTGGTTTAGGCTGGGCCTTAAATTTGATGGACAGGCGATGCAAGTGAGTCTTTGGAATATGTGGGGAAACCTCCTTGCCATCATTCACAGCGTTCTTATCTCCTTGGCAGCTCCCTTAAATCAGGCAGGTGCATATTTTTATCACTTGGATCTTTGGGTTTTTTTTCAGTTTCAGGTTTTAGAACAATCGTTTGGATCTTTTTCTTGTAGTTTGGGGTTTTAAAACAGTTCTTTGGATACTGTTTCTGTAGTTCGAGATTCTGAAACAATTCTCCTTCTCCTTACCCACACTGCAGGAGGGGTTTGCACAGTATTTTCTTAAATTTAGGTACAGTTTATCAAGGATTTGTGGAGCCGTAGCTGCCTAACTTTTCCCACTTGCAGCTGATTCTCAGAGTGATGATTTTTTAGAGGTGCCTCCAACACTTTTGAGGAGAACAAGGCAAACTCCTGAGGGCAGCGAAAAGCCAATTGGAAAGCAGGATGTGGCTCTGCCGGGGTGTGGGGGGGGGAAGCAGCGGAACACGAATTACGCTTCAGGAGAAATTAAAGGCTGTTCCACCCTGCGGACAATTGATCATTCCTAGATACAGAGGATCAACAGTTTCCTGTATCCCGCTCCAGAGGCACACACGTGCACGCCCGCCGCCGCTGCTCCTGGCAAAACACAGCATCCAAGTGCTGGCCCAGCCCCTGCCCAGATGACTTTTTTTTCTTCAAGGGGATGAGGAGAAAAGCTGGATGCTGGCGCCAAGGATATTCCAGGGAGAGTAGCGTCCAGAGACAAGTGGTCTGGGCTTGAATGGGTATCACTCTGCACACAATAGTCACATTTCCTCACATTAATACCAAGGTCCTTTTTATGTCTCGAGGCACAATGCTGACCCACGCGTTCCATCTGATAACTCCTGTTTTAGCAGTTTGATGTCAGAGTGGGATGTTGGGCTCCCGAGGCTTCCTACCCTCTAATGGAAAGTGGATATACCGATTGTGTGCCGGGGAGGGGACGGCCTCCCTCCGAATTTCCTGACGAGGGTGTTTTCAAAGCGCTGCTTAGGAAGCCGAGGGAGGCGTGGGGGGAGCGCGGGTGGTTCTGCACGAAGGCAGCGGCCTCCCTTCTCCCTGCTTCACCTTGCTCCTTTGGAGCAGCTTCTCATGGGAGTTAAGAGTGCATGAAAAAAATGCACATTTTCCCCCTGCCCCAAATTGAATGACAAAACTTACCGCAGGTGGGTTTCTTCATGGAATATTCGGCTTTTATAGCACATGGGTGTGACAAGTGACACCTTGTCCCTGGTCAGTCTCCGTGCTGTCCCCTCTCTTCCCAGTTCCCCACCCAGGAGTATGAGGGATGGTTCTTCACCTGCCCTGCTGGTTTTGCTGCTTCAGAATCCTTATTCCCACCTGCCTTTGACCTGGGGATTTGTGGGATGAAGCCGGCTGACTTCAGGCTCTTTCCCTCTGCTTAGCCCATCACCTGTTGTGGCAATGTGGGATAATGGAGGCACAGTTATTTATCTAACAATATTTAACCAAAATTACTCAAATCTTATGGTGGTTGGTCCAGGCTCAGGACAGCAAAGCAGAGAATCTCTCTAAGATCCTGTTTGTGCAATCCCTCACTGCCAGTGGAGTGTAGAGGTGTCACCACTGCTCCTGACAAACTCCTGTCATGCCATGTAGTGATGGGGTTTTATTTAAATATTTTTAAGGCAGATTTGAAAAGCAGAACAATTTTTTCTGCTCACAGTGTGGTTTGACACAAGTGGCTGAGTCTTAGATTTGGACAGACCCCTGATAAAAACCAAAGCTAAAATAGATTTTAATTTTAATTTTTTTAAAATAATAAGCCCTCCAAACCTTAAATGCTTCCACTCACACCAGATCCTTGATATTTTTTCAGGGAAAAACATGGAAGTGCTAATACAGTATTCTGCTCTGATTTATTTTACTGTGTTTATATATATTTACTGTGAAGATGCACCAGGGAGTGTTTGTAGATCTAAAGAAATGTGCACAGCCAAAATGGTCTTTTTCTCTAATTTCCACTCCTTTTATCTCAAAATAAAATCCTGTCTTAAGATGCTGCAGGCATCCAGTAGTGGCTTTGCTCCAAAGGCTTTTGGATCTTCTCAGATGTTAGGGGCAGCACTGGGGACCTGGATGAGGAAAAGGATGGAAAGAGATCCTGGGTGAAAGGAGATCTCTTAAGGCAAAAGGTGAAAAACCTTAAACTTTGGTATTTGACTTTCAGGGGTTTGTTTTCAGGCTTGCATGGCAGATGCTGTTACCTAAGCAGGGAGTGGAGGGGAAGGAAGGAGGGGATTTTGTTTCTCTGGGTTGCTCTCAGGGATATTATTAGGGCAGCTGGGATGAAACTGAGCAAATAAACTTCCAGGCATTAAATCTCGTTCATGTTGAAGTTAGATGAGGCCTGTTTGGAGAATGGTGGGAAATAAAAAGGGAGAGGCAGGGCCCTGAGTGTGCCACGAGTTCTGGTGTTGACAATTCCTCGGCGTTGTCAGAACTGAACTCCCTGGGAGTCGCTCGTGGTGTTCCCAGTAACGCTCCGTGCCTGCGTGCACGCATCCCAGAAATTCGGGATGCGCGTGGCGCCTTGATGTGCCTGCCAGGGGATGTTGGGGATGCGTTGCTGACTTTTTGGCTTTTCCCCTGGGCAGGACCTGGAGCAGAGCCCAACAGATAAGCTCGGCCACCCCTGGCAGCTCTCCCTCAGCTGTGTGTGAGGACACACAATAATGCCCCTCGCTCGCTCGCTTGCCTAAAATAGGCTTTTACTGCCTGCTCTGTCCGGCAAGGAGGGCCACAAAAATAGACAGGGAAATTTCACATGGTCCTGACCTCCTCATAGGGTTTCATTGTGCTTAATTGTGACATTCAGGTGTGAAATCTCAAATTACTGACTTCTTCAAATTTTTGCCCTTGGTAGTAAGACTTGGCTGAGAGGATAGATGGGAAGTTTCTTGTAGGGTGAACCCAGGGTTTTCTGTATCCATGTCATCTCCATGAAGGGCTCCTCTGTGGAGGTGCAAGGGCCAAGGGTGTTGACTCTTTTTACCCCCTCCTTGGCTGCAGGGAGGCAGGGATGGTGCTGTGGAGAAGGGAGAAAACGAGTGGCAGGCTGATGGTGGTTGGACTTGAGCTTTGGATGTGTCATGGGCAACCTCCTGCAGGGTTTGATCCCACATTGCCTGGCAGGGAATAAATGGATATTTAATGTGAGCAAAGCAGAAAAGCACTTGAGAAGTCTCTGTGTATTTTTCCCTTCCCTTTGTCATGTTCCAGTGGATTTGCTGCTATCCCTGAGTTGTAGCACTCCAGTGAACATTAAAGATATCAGCCCAGAATTGGGATGTATCCATCCATCTCCCTGCCTGGATTAAATCTGAGCCGTGTGTTGTTGGGATGAATGATGAATAAGGCTCTGGGCTTTCCGAAGTGACACCTCTGTACCCAGAACAGCTTTCTTGAGAAGTTTGAAAGATCCTGCTCCAACAGATGTAATGAGATGTTTTTGCTTGTGTTGATAAAGCAGCACTTGGTGCTCCTCCAGCTGGGTATGTGAGAGAGCTTTCAGCAAAGATTGATACACCTTGAAAATGATGAGAGGAACCAAGAGTTGCTGCCTGATAAAAGCACAACGAGAATTTCTGTTCCGTTTCCATGTATCCATGAGGACAGGCTGCACTCTCTCTTCAGCATGTGCCTGCTATTGTTCAGGATTGTGGGTGTTTTTTGTCTCTCCCAAACTATTTCTTGCAAAAGCAGATAAACCAAAACATGTTTTCTCCTCAATGAATATTTATGGGCTTCCAAATCTCCCTGCATACTTCTGCATGTGTAATTAGACTGGAAGTTGGGTAAGTGAGCGTTAGAGAACTACAAATGTGAGAGCCTGGGGAAAATGCTTGATGTTTCTGGTTTATTTGGGTGCTTGCTTTTTAATAATAAATTGCACTTTTTAGATGAAACAGCTTGTGTTTTCCAAAAGGCGTGTCAAAAGCAGGAATAATTGGGGCTGTTGCAGCAGCAGACTTGTCTGGTTAAGTGATGCTTTTAATCACATGTGCAGCATCCAAGTGAAATTTGGGAGAAGTTGGGTGATGTAACTGAAGCCTCTGAACCACCTCATTTTGTTTAGGGGGAGATGAAGTCAATCCCTTCCCTCTTTTCCACAGCTCTTCTTCCACTTTGAGTTGGAGCCTTTGAACCCGATCGAGGGCAAGACTCAAATATCTGTTTGATCAGCGATGATTTTGTTGAAAGCAGCTTTCTGCATGCAAAAGATAATTGCTTTTTTTGTGGAGTTCTGGAGTTTTAACGCGAGTTGCACCCACAGCTTATTTTTTGGAGAGTAGCAGGGCTTGGTTTGAAGGTGCGTGGCCAAGTCATGGGATTGCAGAGCTCTTACAGGTTAGGATTTGGAAGTAGAGATCTGGAAAGGAAGCAAAACCCTCATCTAAATAACTGTAACTCCGTGTTACATCTCTGTAGTTTTCCACAGCTTGGCTTCTGGAAAAGTTTTGGTCTTCAGTGGGTTTTTTCCATGCTGCTGCTGCGCTCGTTCAGATTAAAGCTGTTCGTGTGTTTCATTTTTGGTAGCAGCTCAGGCTTGGGGGTTGTTTTGGAGAATTTAAGGAGAAGGATGCCAGGTTGGAAGTGTTAAAGGCCAGGTTGGATGGAGCTTGGAGCATCCTGGTCAAGAGAACAGTGAGCTCGATGGTCTTTAAGGTCCCTTCCAACCCAAACCATTCCGTGATTTGCTGCGCAAAATCTGTGGGACAAATAATGCCATAGAGAGGCTGCCGTGGCTGCAAGGAGTGGGCTTTTGGCAAATACAGCTTGGTTTCGTTTGGTTCTGTTTTGTTTTGTAGCTGATACCCAAAAAATGCTTCGTGGATACTCCAAGAAAATATTATTGTTGGCGCTTGGAAGTTTGAAGTGGGAATTTCCCGGGTTCCCCCATCCTGTGTATTCAGTGACATTTACTAGTCCCTAAACAGCAGTTTTCTTTCCCAAGAGCTGTGTTGCTTTCTCCTCAGATTTATGGAGGCAGCGTGGTGAGTTGACAGGACATTAATGTGCTCATCTTGGAGTCACTGCCTGCAATCCCTTGGAACTGCCTGGCTGTTATTGTTGACTCCTTAACGAGGACAAGGAGGGTTTCCAAACGAGGGTGACTCATGAAATCGTAGCCTCAATCTATCAAACAACGATGCATTGGATTAAATGATTACTTCAAGGATTAGGAGTTGGATTTTTGGGGAGGTGGAGAGGGAGGGAGAGAAGGGAAGAGTAAAAATACATCAGAGTTACAAAAACTTGGCCAAAAAAAGCTGCAAGACATAATCCCCTAGTGATCAGATAATGCCAATTCTGCACTTGGTTCACGCTTCCAAAATGGGAGATGTTGTAAAAAGTGAATCTCTGCTTTTCTCTAGAGATCATCCCCTGCCAAGAGAGTGATGCTTCACCTCCTCCTGAGCCTCCTGCTCGGCTCCTGCTGCCTGTCAGGTACCTCTAATAGTAACACTCTTCTGATGTGGTGTTTTTTTTTTTTTTCCCTTCTTTCCAGCTGAAAGTGAAGGTGCTGGCTGCGTGTTACTGCACACATCAAGGAAGGTAAGTAGAGGTGCTGTGTGACCAATTCAGTTTTTTCATCATCCAGAAATACAGAAAAGGATCATGAAACACACTGAGGGACTGCTTGTCCCTGGCCTAGGCAAAAGGCATTCAAAAGCTTCTTCTCTTGAATTCCTCTCCCTTTCTTTCAACCTAAAAAGCCCCACGTGCTGCTCATTCTCCAAGCAATTTCTCTGTAATTCTGATTGTTCCACTGCTTTTTGTCCCAGACAATTCCTTGACATGTTAATTCATCACTTTCTCTTCTGCAGCTGCCTCCACAGGGATCCAAGTGTGCACTGTAGAGATCCCGGCTGCTGAGCTCCTCTGGAGCTGGAAGCAGAGACACCCAGCAGACATGGCTGGGATTTGGTTCCCTCTTTATTCCAGCTAATCAGTTGTCCTTCATGAGATTCAGCAGCAGTGAAATCCCTGGAAGCAAGCGGGCTAGGAGGAGGATTAGGAGCCCACACTTAGTTTACACTTGCTCCTGAGACTGTAACTCACTAATGATAAGTTGAAAGTGCCAAAAAACTTGTATAGGCTTTGTTATTCCAAACCTTCAGCTATGGAAAAGCACAGAAAGTACTCAGGGAGGAATTGGGTTGGTATTTTAATAACTTGCCTCTGAGGGTGGTGAGGCCCTGGCACAGGTGCCCAGAGAAGCTGTGGCTGCCCCTGGATCCTTGGAAGTGTCCAAAGCCAGGCTGGATGGGGCTTGGAGCACCCTGGGATAGTGGAAAGTGTCCCTGAATGGCAGGGGTGGCACTGAGTGATCTTTGAGGTCCCTTCCAACCCATTCTTTAATTCTTTGATTCTGTATTTAGTACCACGTGAAATTTTGTCTTTAAGGTTGTGAGGCTTGTGGTACATTATGTTGTCTTGACTTCTTGCCTGAGGGTTGGAAGGAATGGTTGTTGTCTTGGGAACTTGTAGCATCACTGATCCTGGTAAATCACAGAATCATTTCTGTTGGAAACACCCTCTAAGGTCACCAAATCCCACCGTTCCTCCAGAACTGCCAAGGCCACCACTGACATGTCCCCAGGTGCCACATCCACACGTGGCTTTGAAATCCCTCCAAGGTTGGGGACTCCACCACAGCCCTGGGCAGCTGTGCCAGTGCCTGAGATCTTGGATTTCAGGCTTCGTTGCAGATCGTGACTTGAAGTTTTAGTTTGTGTAGTCGTGTAAGCTTTGGGGGCTTTTTAGGGAATCCTAGAGAGCTCTTTAATTCTGCTTTGCTTTAGGTCTCTAAGACAGCTCAAATCCTGAAAAGATATTTCAGAAGGCTGACTTAGTAGTGGGAGGAAAATGTGTGATAGCTTTAGAAACCTTTTCTCCAAGTTAACAAAAAAATCCCAAAGCAAATAAATACCAAAGAAAACACTACCCAAAACAAAGTGACCACCACCACAAAAAATTAAACATTGTTTTGGTATAGAATTGTGGAAAGTTAAAATAAGCGATTCTATGCTTAGGAATGAAAATGTCTTTATCCCTAATTTGTCTTGTCTAATCCCAGTGCCAAGGTTCTCAGTCATACACACTTGACTGAAAGTAACCTGAGAACTTAATCACTTAAAAGTGCAAATTCTAAGCCCAAATGCAGGATCTGCCTCTGATAAGAAATAGTTGGAAACTGCTAACTCATAAGTGTCTCTTCTGTTTTGTTTTTCCTTTTCAGAGCTGTAGGATTCTTGCTTTTTCTGGCCTACAGTTCATGCTTGAGTATTTTAGTGTGTTGTGGAGCCACAAATACCAGAGAGCTTTAGCAGGGCTTGAGAAAAAGATACTTTTGCCAGTGTTTCCCTCTGGGGAGGATGAGTGGAAATTTTGTGCTTCAAATGCAAAGGAAATTGGGACCTGACTCATGAAGGAGATGGCTCCAAGTGTCTGGGAAGGGGGAATCACCAGCAGAGAAATGAGAAGCTTTGTCTGGAGAGGTTTCCCTGTAGGTTGTCCCTGTCTCTGGGGGTAGCCTGTGGTTCTGGAAGGGCAGTTTGTGTCTCAGGCAAGTTGCTATCTAGCCTGGCACTTGGTGGGCAGGAGTAAAGGCTTCTTCACACACACTGAGCTACTCAATCACCATCACAGAGTGGTTCTGAGGGAATTGGCCCAAAGGACCATGGCAGCAGCCCAGACATAGCTCTGCTCAGGAGAACGGGATTTTTTGGACACCACAAAAAATTTGCCAGTGGCTCTAAGTGGATGTGTCTCCCAAGCAGCCAGCCAGGAGAGAGCTTGCATTTTGAACCTTGTTGATGAGTTAGAATGTGTGATTTTGGCCTGCCTGAAGTCAAAGGAGGCTGTTTCAGTGTTTTCCCTCTTTTTTTTTGGCACAACAGCCTCTGTTCCTGTCACGGTGCAGCGTGGAGCTTTGCAATCAAGGATGCGCAGAGTTGTTCAAACGGCTCTTGGGTAGCTGGCTTGGGTTTCTTCCTGAGCAGTTTCCAGCATCGAGTTTCCAGCATCAGGTTTCCTGGTGTGACTTGACTATCCAGCTAAAAATATTAGTGAGGGAGCATTCATTAATCTCCCCTGAACCCAGCGGGGGTCCTGGCTGGAACAGTTGTGCCTGAGCTGTCGCTGAGGCTTTGCTGTGCCAGTGCTTCCAGTAATTTGATTTTGGTGTGTCTCAGGGAGTGATGGATTTCTCTCCTTTCATGGTGGCTGCTTGCCTTGTGATGTTTAATGTGCATAAAGCTCAGAGAGTAGATTTAGATTGGGCATTAGAGATGCTCCCTTGTGAGGGTGGGGAGGCCCTGGAACAGAGTGCCCAGAGAAGCTGTGGCTGCCCCTGGATCTCTGGAAGTGTCCAAGGCCAGGTTGGACATTGGGGTTTGGAGCAGCCTGGGATAGTGGAGGGTGTCCCTGCCATTGGAACAGTATGAGCTTTGAGTTCCCTTCCATCCCAAACCATTCCATGACTCTATAATGCCTTCCCTAATCTCAGGGAGTGATAATAATGATAAATAGGTGATAAATATGAGTCTTCCCCCTATTTCCTATAAAGGACCAACAGCAGGGAAATGAAACAGCAGTGAGGCATAGAAAGTTGTTTTCCAAAGGCACTGCTTGAAGCCTGTGCTGAATCCTGGAACTGAATCTTCCTGCTTTGCAGTGAGCTGCTGGTGGTGCTGTCAAGCACAGCTCACTGCAGGATCAGTGTTGATTGGGATGAACTGGTACTTCCAGTACCTGAAGGGAACTACAAGAAGGATGGGGAGAGATTATTTACAGTAGTCTGGAGTGACAGGACAAGAGGAAATGGCTTCAGAGTAAAAGAGTGGAGACGCATCCACTAATATTCAGACTGGATATTAGGAAGAAATTCTATATCATAAAGATGGTGAGGCTCTGGCACAGCTTGCCCAGAGAAGCTATGTCTGCCCCACTCTGGAAGTGTCCAAGGCCAGGTTGGATGGTGCTCTGAGCAAGCTGGGATAGTGTCCCTGGAGCCCATGGCAGTCCATCATGGAACTGAATGATCTTTAAGGTCCTTTTAATCCAAACCATTCTGTCATTCTGTAACCTGGGCAGATAACCTGCATAAACGGCTTTGATTAATTTTTTGCTGTCCCTCAACTTTCTCCTTCTGCTGTTCTGCTTCTTGTTGCTTCTCTCATGCAGAACTTGATGACACAAAATCACCCTCTGCTATTTTGAAAACTCTGGTTACAGGTGTGTATTAATCTGCTCCCAATTTGAGACAGACTCACTGCTTGCACTTCTGAGGTGGAGCTGTAGCTGTGTCACCGTCTCCTCTCCTACGAGCAGATGGTCCCAAAGCCTTGGGGGTGGGAGCTGAAACGCTTCAGAGAATCCTCCCTCTCAAGGATGCTGTGGAAGGAGTGATTGATGCAAAGTAAAACAGTGCTAATTGCAATGGATGTGTACTGACAACTTGATAGTTGCTGTGATAATTACAGTAATTAGGGAAATGTTGGCATTTTTTTCTGCCTGTGTCTATAAATGGAAAAGGTGAGAGAGAGTGTGCATGGAAGGAGAGGACCCGTGAGTCAGGGATGGCCCTGTACCCTGTGGGGGGGGACTGTGGCCTGGTCCTGGCTGTGGAGGCAGCTGGGCATCAGATTTGTAAAAGCAATTCAGAGCTTGGCTCTTCCTGAGCTTGAGGGGAACTGAGGGTTTCAATGTCTCTTGACAATCTGGTTCTCAGCATCACGAATTCAGCCTGGCAGCTCTCCCATCGGAAGGAAGATCCGTAGAACAGCGCAGTTCCCGGATCCTCACTCAGGCTCTTGAAGGAGAGGGCCAGGACTGCCAGCTCTCCTTGTGCAGTTCTCTGGGTGTGGATTTCCAAGGACTGTGCAATGGGAACGAGGCATTTGTAGTTTGATCACTCAACTGATCACCTTTGCAGCTGCCAGGTACAGAAAGGAGTTGAGGTTCTGGAGCACACTGGGTTTGTCTCTTCCATCTCAAGGCCAATAAATCTGGGACAGCAGAAGGAACCAGCAGAGAGCTGGGGGAGCTTCAGCCTCTGCTGCTTTTTTTTCATTTTTGCTTTAAAGCTAAATCCACTAAGCAAGAAAATGTCCATGGAAGTGGAAAGAACAGATATTTAGCAAATGTCAGAAAAGTTGATGGGCTGGATGGCACTTCCCCACCTCCCACTTCAGGCTCCCTAACTGGGAGCACTGGGGACAGATGGTTCCCAGTTTGAGGACAACTGGGTTGACTTGGCACCGAGATTCCTACTGGTAATTGTTAATTTTTATTTTTTTCCATGCTGCTGAGCTCATTGTCCATTTCTCCCAAATAACTTTCCCACGTTTTTTCAAACTTCCTGAATGACTTGAACCTAAAGAAGATTTTAAAATGCTACCTTAAGTATTTTTGCTTTTAGACTAACTTATCCTGCTTTATTCTAGGCTAAAAAAAAAAACCAAAAAACCAACCACAAAATAATCCTCTTTTTTTTAATTATTCTGCTTTCTATGTTAGGGTATAAATGATACCTTAGCATTCACCTGTGGGTTAGAATAAGCCTTGAAAATGCAAACCTTCAATACATTAATGCATAAAATGCCTTTTCTCTGTGATCTGAATGGCCAGTAGAATCTTTGGTTGGGTGGTAACCTCAGCAAAACTGCTTGGGAAGGACACAGATTCTACGTTGCTGGTTTTGTATACAGCTGTCTCATGCTTCTCTCAACACAGTACCTGAAATTAAAGAATTTTGAGGAGGAGGTCAGAGCCCAGCGAGACCTGGATGGCTTCTTGGCCAGAGCCAGCATCATCCTGGATGAAACAGCCACGTCCTTGGACGATGTTCTCCGGGAGATGCTGAAACACTTCGCCGAGGATCCTGAGAACATGGAGCCCAGCTGCAACTTTGAAAAAATCATGAACACTTTATTCACAGATTCAGGGACCCCGCGGGAAGGGAACGGTAATCAGTTCTTGGTTTGCTTTGGCTGGTGGGCTGCTGGTCATTTGCCATCCTTGCCATGGTGGGGTGCTGGACACTGACTGTGTGGTCCCCAGGCTTGCACGTTGCATGTGACACCGTGGGTTGATTTTTTTTCTGTGTTGCTCATACTGAAGGCCCTTATTTCTCCAGGGGTTTTGTGTTTCGGTGGTGTCTTGCCCCTGTATCATTAAGAACACCCATTGTGGTGCTCTCTGGGGTGAGGATTCAGCAGCACTGGGGTGTCTTGTCTGCGTGGACCCTTTTGGTTTGCTTGTCCTCAGACAGCGCTGTTCAGCCAAGAGCCTGTTGCTGGTGTTTCATCAGCAATGGCTCCTTTGCCTTGTGATTCTCCACCTGAATTCACACAGGCTGGGGAATTTTGCCTGCTTTGGATGAGTAATTGGGGAGGGTTGATCCTTTGTGTCACTCCCAGCCCACTGGAGGAGATGGGAGACACTTGATTTTCCTCCAGAAGCTCAACCGGGGCAGCCCTAGCCAAGGTTGTTGGCTCTGGTGTCATCTTAAGCTATCAACAAATGTTGTAGTGTAGTCTAAAACCGCTGCCTTTTAGCCCAAGATGTGAAGAAGCTTAACTGAGCATTGTTTCTCTGTAGGCACCCCTGATGTTTCAGAGTCAACAGGAATGAATGTACAAACATGTCCATCGCACCTCAAATGTAACTGTCACAGCCTGAGTGAATTTGTTTAACAGATATGTCAAGTCCTGAGCATGTAGTAAGCATGTTCATGCTTTGGTTACTTCTTGCTACCTGTCTTAGTGCTTCGCATTTGTAATCCCTTTAATTTAGGCTTTCTGCCAATAAAGAATGATAAATAAGTGCCATAAAATAGTGTGAGAGCAGTAGCTGGGAAGAGGGGGAGAGAGGGCAGGGGATTGGGAAGGTGACACCCCTCCCAGTCCTGTGTTTGTGTGGTGGATAATGCTAATCTAATAACCCAGTACTGCAGTAGGATGATGTTGGGAGGAGAAAGCAGCTGCCTTTCTAAGCTGTGAATAGTTTAAGAACACAGTTCAAAAGCAGCAGGACAACATGTTTCCATCTCTCTTCTCTGTCAGCCCCCACCCCTGCATCAATCCACTGGGCAGATAGGAATGCTTGGGATTAGTAGTCAGCTTCCATTTAGAAGGAAATGTTATTTACAGCTGCAGAATAAATGAGGACAGCCTGTGATGTTTCCCTCTCTTCTCTTCCCAGTTCACCTCTTATCAGACACAATTCAAGGGGTCACAGCCACAGTCACGGGGGTGCAGTATCAGCAGTCCTGGCTCTGTATCATGTAAGTACCTGGGTTGAATGAGCAAAATCACTGACATCCAAGGCTTTTCCTGCTGCTGGGAGGAACAGAGGTTCAGAATGTGCCCTTTTGGGTTAAGATGGTGGTGCTTGTGCCATCCATCCTGTGGGATCTGTCTCTCTCTCGGCTGCTCCTCTTTGCAAACACATGCAGTAGGTGACCACAGCCCCTCCAGGGCATTCAGCTCTTGGATGTTATAGAAATCTGCTGTTAACAAGCTAAGAATGCTGAAAAAAGGAGCCAGAAAAAGCTAATTACTGAGAAATGCTAATAAAGGAACTTCTCAAAGGGACAAGCAAACTGGTTCATGGACTGCTTTGCCTGCCAAAGTCTGGGAGCCCGAACCAAAAGATTTCTTAGGTCCTTTGATGGAACCATCCAAACTTTGTAGCTGAAAATTGAAGTCAGACATTCCACGCTATTTAGACACTGATTACTTTGTCTGACAATTAATTTGGATGCTGATTAATTGTCAACACTGTTAAACATTGGAGGAGCAGGCCCTTAAGACAGTAAGAACTCTGTCACCTGGGATTTATGAGATGTGGTGGCTTCACCCCAGCCTGCACTTGACCAGAACTGGGACTTGAAGTTATTGTCTCCAAGTCAGGCCTGTGGGGTGAGCCAGGCTGTCCCTTCACAGGGGACAGGCCAGAACCTGAGTCCCTAAGCCAGCCAAAGCAGTGCCTTTTGGACTCTGTTGCTTTATTCCTGTGCAGTCTTGAAGTCGAGTTGTCAAGAAATATGTTAATTCCCCGAGAAGTGTCTGGGTTATGTGGGATAGGTGCCTAAAGGCACACACATATTTTAGCCTTCACAGCCATTTTGCTGGGACAACTGTCACAATAGTTTTCCTTCTGCTTGCAACTTCTTCTCCTGCCCTCTGCTTATGGCTGAGGAAAATGGAGACAAATAGAGGATTAAAAAAAAAAAAAATCTAAAAGGAGGCAACACCATGAACAAACAAGGATAAATCTCCCCCTTGTTTTTAATCTCTTGTGAAAGAGAAGGATGTGATCTCAATGCAAAAAAGAAGTGATTGCGTATCAGGGCTGTGTCCTGAGAAAGAAGAGAGCTGGATGATATTTTGTGCTTTGTCTGCTACTTTTTTACACCTGGCACATACGAAGCAGGACCACAAAGAAGAAAATGAGTTTATAAAGTAAAATGGTGTCAACCAAAAGGACTTTTGGGCAGTTTTCTCCACTTTGGATGCCCCAGGAAGGGTAACAGCAGTAAGGATATGTAGGTGCTGCTGATGGAGAGGATGGAAGTTTCTCCTGTGGGGTGAGACAGCTCTGTGGAGGGTTTTGGGGTGTGTTGCCTTAACACCAAAGCATTTTAAAGGTCATGATACAAATGCTGTGATTACATACATGAGACTGAAAAGGGTGGGTTCAGCCTGTTAGGAAAGTGAGCCAGAGCTTTAAATGCATCCATGTGAGTAATCCTGGCTTCCATGACAAGAGATGATTTGAAAAATAAGCTCACAGCCTGAAGGTGTCTTGTGCAAAACTTTCCTTGTTTCTTCCTTTTGTTGCTCTGAAGAGGGAGAAGAAAGTGGTGGGAAAGCAATGATGAGTTATTAACTATAATTATCTAATTATTGCACTGTATTTCTGCTGGAGTTATTGTGCAACAGATTGTGAACCATATTTTTAGATCTTACATTTTTCTTGAAGTCAGATTGCAAAACAGCTTCCAAACCTCTGAAGTAAAAGGAATTTGTTGATGAAAAAATTTTCCACATGAGTGGGAAGAACCTTTAAGATATCAGCTATTCTTTATCCTTGCATTTGGTCGATACTCTTTGCTAAATTTTAAATTATCACTGCTGGGTTGGTACACCTTAACCAACTTTTAATTCCTGGTGGATGAGATAGAATTGAGTATCTTGAGAAGATTATATTAATGAGGAAGAACAGCTCAGAGATAAGGTTTTGGTGGTGTTGCTTCTGCATAGATGATGAAGGGAAATATTAACAGCTGAAATTAGTTTGGGGTGAGAAAGGAAGGAATTTTGTAGGATATTCACTGAGTTGTGCAGAGCCTGGCTGCAGAAGAACATTCCTAATGGAGACAAAAACGTGTTTCCCTCTCCTTTGTGCTGGAAAGAAGGCTCTTCTTTCTGATCTGATGTATCCTGAGTGAAAAGAGCAGTGGGGAAAACCTGGGGTTGAAATAATTGTTCTGCTTCTGTTGGATTTGGTGCTTTCTTTATGGTTTCAGGTCTAGGGAAGCTCCAGCAAGGTCAGACATTCCATATGGAGCTGGGCTTCAGCCACAGGGCTGAACAAACCCTTGAGGAATTGAAGATCTCAAGGTTTCAATGTTCCAGTGAAGTCCAAGAAAACAACTGAATTCTAATTCACTGTAGGTTTTAGGGCTGGTTTTGTCAGGAATGACCAAAACCTGATCTTGCAGAAGCCATACCAGGATACATCAGCTTATAGAAAACTTGGGATTCTTCTGTTAAACTGAGAGCTGAGAGTATCAAAGCCTTTCATGCATCAGTGACCAGCAGGGTCCAGCTCTGGAAGAATGAAGGTTTCTAGTTGTGTACATGGGTATTTCCTAACTAGAAAGCAAATCTTGAGAGTTACAGATGACCTTCATCAGCCCAGGACAAGATCTCATACCTTTGAAATCATGGACACAACTCTTTTTTTTTTCCTCCTATTCCTGCATTTGCTAGAAGAGGAAGACACAAACTGGCACAGAGGTCTCCTGCTGCTTCCCTGGGAAGCTGCTGCTGGTTGTTTCCTTGGAGAACCTGGGGTGAGGGATAGTCCTGTCCCAGAATGGGGAGTGCTGGAGTGTTTTCCTCAGTTATTTAAGTGGGGAAGCTCAGCTGCTTGTACGGCCTGCAGCATGGAATGACTGAGGCAGGCAGAGGTGCTGCCAGCAGGGTGCTAGGAGCTCCCTCTGAACCACCCAGACCTGCCATGATCCCAGCACACAGGGGTAAACTGGATGCTTTCCGTGTCTGGATTGGGAAAGAGGGGCAAGAAGCTCCTGTGGGAGCTGCTGGTTTTGGTGTTGCAGTTTTCTGCCTCCAAAAGGCCAAGAATCCCCTCCTTATCCCGTGAAGAAGTGACTCTGTCGCAAGCTGAGTCCTATCACACCCCAGTTCTTCTTTCACTGCCTGACAAATGAAGATGAAAATGTCTGATTTTAAATTTCTTCCTCTTGGATTGAAGGATATATGATGTTGAAATGGCTTAACTGGAAGCTGGTGGATTTTTCTCCCTCATGTCCTGCTAGGAGAAACATCAGCTCGATGAGTTATGGAACAAATGTCCCTGAGCTGATGGAACTCCCCAGGCATCCCAGATTCCAGGCTGTATTCTCCTTGCCAGCAGATTGATATAACTGCTGATTTTCAGAGCTGAATCCTTAGAAAAAACATGAAAACAAGCTGCTCCATAGTTGGGAGGGAGTAGTTGTAGAGCCATTTCTTCTGGCTGGATTGCTAAGGCATGTGGACTGGGCATTAAACTGATTCCCTAAAGCTCTTTTAACAGGCAGAGCAGAGGGAAAAGAAAACCTCTCTGCAAGCAAAGAGTGGTTCAGTGGTTTGTGTGCTCTGTGTTGCTGTAGAATTTCTGCCTGTGATGTAGCCTGTCATGACAGTGAGTCCTGTGGAGGCGTTTAACTCAGAAAAACCCAGGTAGCCTCTCCAAAATAGGTATTGTGAGATGATATTGGATAACCAGCAAGGCTGCTGTTGAGATAATCAGAATTTTAGGGGGAAGATCCCAAATTTAATGTATTACTGTGTGAAAGATGTGACTGGTGTCTCTCAACAGAAGTAATGCAAGTCCATTTCATGTGTTAAAGGATTTTTCCAGACTCAGAGATCTGTGAGTTTCTGGAAAAGTCCCATTATCTCTGATTTAGCTGTTGAATAGATTTTAAGTAGAGATGCTTCAGTTGCTGTCTCTTCCTCAGAGGATTATTTAAAATGAGAAATTAAAACATTTGGACTGCTTAGAACAAATATTTTCATTTAGAGGAATGATTACAAGATTTGGAGCCTTGTAAGGAAGAGCCTCTTCTCCAGAATTTACAGCCATCATCTCTCAAGTGTTCTTTGGGCTCAGGGAACCGAATCATTTTTTTAAGGGCCTCTCCACCTTTTTTGGGTTTTCCCAGATTATACTGGAGACCTATAGCTCTTGCAGGTGCTGTTTTATGAAAAGAAAACCTCAGATTCAATCTCTGCAGTAGGAATTTGGGTCCTGAAGAAGAAAGATGGTTTGTTTTGCAATCTGCAGGATCTGTACAGGGATGAGCTGTCTCCTCATAGAACCATGAGAGTTGGAAAAGTCCAACCAGCACTGCTGTGTTCAACTCTGAACCATGTCCCAAGTGCCACAGCCAACATCTGGCAAGTGTTCTTTGAATTCAGAGAATCAATTAATTTTCTTTTAAGGGCCTTTCCCCTGTTGCTGGGCCATCCCAGGTGATGCTGGAGAGCTCCTGCAGGTGCTGTGTGAGGGAATGGAGCTCTCTATATGCACTGGCCTGGAGGAAATCTTGGGAAGGATGAGTCTTCCTGGAGCCCAGCAAGGTGCATTTCCCAGGCCAAAAGCACTTCCAGCCCAGAGTGGGGATGTTGTGGCTGAGACCAGCCCGTGCCAAGCTGTGGGTGAGGTGCTGGCCAGGCCACAGCTTCATTCCTCACTTGCAGATCCTGATTTCTCAAAGCTGGTGCCTGGAGCTGCTCGGCTAAGGAAGATTTATTGGCAGTGGTTGAGAACAAGAAGTGTCATTGTTGTTCTGTGTGGGGACAGGAAAAGGCTGGCTGGCTGATTACCTCTGCTGGGCACTTTTTCATACTGCAAGGGATAATTTGTTTCTGAATTAACTTCCTTTCTTGCCCTTTTAAAAGAGGGTTTCTGTTTCTCTTAGGTCTCCATAATTTGACCCTTTTTATGATTTGGTTGAGCAATGTGTTATTACTCTGATAACATCTTGGGTGTGGGGCAGACCTGGGGCATGTGGGATTTGGTGGATCTGGGATTTTGGTGGAGCACTGCCAGTTCTCACCATCCCAGTGCCACCCTCAGCACCACCAGAGGCAGAGAGGAGCACAGGGAAGCAGAATTTGTGCTTTAATTTAAATGCCCTTTTTACGAGCTCAATTATTGGGGCATCAAGATAAAACTGCTGAGAACACAACCTGGCATCTCATTAGATCATAGTCCAGCATTTCCTGGGGTGACTAATACTGGGTGAAAATAGATCTTTCAGTTTCTAGCCAAACCAAGGGAGAATCAAATGTAGCTTAACTCAAACCAAAAAGGAACTTGAAGGCTTTGACCAAACTAGACTTGATTTAGAGTCAGCTGAAAATGTCTTGCTAGTTCTCAGTTTTTTTGGGCTTTGGCTGTTTACCCTCCAGCTTTTTTTTTTTTTCCCTCTTAGTGGGAATTTGTTTAAGTGCTACTTTAAGAAAAAGTTGTTTCATTTTAAAAGTGACTTTCTTCTTGTCCTGAGCTGTGCTGACTTTTACCTGCAGTCTTGCTTGGCTTGGGATTTCTCCATTTGAATCAAGGAACTTTTTTTTGGTGTCTTTTACAAATATTTGCACAAGTCTAGTTGGGACTGCAGTTTTGGTTTGTATTGTATTTTTATCTAGGTTCTAGAATTAAAACAAAAGTTGGAGCTGTAAGTGCTACACCAGGGAATGGGATTTGAGTCAGCTAAATAATGGCTTAAATTTGAAGAAAAGCTTGAGCTGCTGAAAGATGCATGGGCAGGAGTGACTTGGCCTTGCACTGGAAGTATTTAAACACCATTTTTTCCCCAAATAAATGGATATAATAGAGGGAGAGCAGACTCAGATGAGGCTGCATTCTGCACTGTTCCTCCCCTCCATGCAGCCAGGCTCAGGTACATCCCATCTTCTCTGTGGCACCTGTTTAAATCTGGGTTTAATCATGTTTGTCCTCACTAAATCAACTCCAGCCTGATTTGTGAATGTGTTATTGATCTAATTTATTTGTGCATTGACCTAAGTGTTTGAAATTCTCAGTTTTAATGGTGTGATATTGGGATTTAGATCCATGTGTCAGTGTCCATAGAGTTCTTTACAGAGGACCTGGAGGAGACTCTCAGAAGTGTGAGAAACCTCAAACTTCAGCACTCTGGATAAAAACTGTTTCAGATAAAAAGGGTTGATAATATCAGTGAATTTCTTGGTGTCTTGTAAATGTGCTCTGTGTGAAGTCTTTCAGTTCTGGGGGATCCTCTTCTTGCCCAGTCCCTCAGCTTAAAGAAACAGTGAACTCCTGACTAAGAGAAACACAAATTTTTGGTGGCTGCCAGGAGAATGATCTTGTATGTGAGAGACACCCAATAGCAAAGCTCAGGTTTTTTACAGTCCAGTTTTCCCCTCCATGCCCAAGAAGCTCTTGAGCTGAAGAGGGATTGTGACACTGCTGGCAGGACTCCTGTCTCTGGAAAACACAGCCCTGGAGACAATTCATGGAACTGAAACATAACCCTGTCACTCCAGGGAGAAAGAAAACTCCAGAACATGTGGCTTGCTTCATTATTGCACTTTATAATGGGCTTTTCCAAATTGCTTTGGACTTCAGTGGTTTCTTGCTTGATCAGGTCCTGCCTGGTGCACATGGTAGGGCAGGGGGGGATGTCTGGGAAGTGCTGATACAGCTCTGTGAGCCACAGGTAGCTGATATCTGCTTCTGGGCTAGAAAAGATGTCCAAAATGCCAAAAACCCAGATTAATCGATGAGCTCAGCAGCTGAGGTATGGAAAAGCTGCGAACTGAGCTCAGAATTAATACTAATGGTGCAGTAATCATTCACTGCTGCTGAGCAGGTGGGTGAAGGTGAGAGAACTGAAGGTGTTGGGCCACTTGAAGGTTCTCCAGTTGGTCCAAAGCCCCCAGTTCATGTCCCCTCTGGCTTGTTGAGCTGTAACACAAGGAGGCTTGTCTGCTGTCCAGCCACAGCTGGATTGCAACCAGGGGCTTGGCTTTGGTTGTGAAAACAAGTGTAGCTTGAGCTCTATTTTCAATTACTTCAAAGGATATTTATTCCTCACCTTAGGATCTGCCTTGATCTTTCTCTCTTCCAAAGCTGATTCAAGTACAGAAAGAACAAGAGGCTGTGGTGAGGGGAAGTTAGGAAATAAATGAAACAGTGTCATACTTCTTATGCCCTGTATTGTTCTAATTAAGCTGTTTGGTTGCTCTCAGACGAGTGCCTCTTTGAGATTAATTTATAGAAGCAGGCTGCTTCCAGTCTGAGATCAGGAAGTCAAACTCAGTAAGAAAATACTTGATGGTGTGATTTTTAATTTTTTTTTTCTTTTAATGCAAATAGTGAAGAACTTGATAGAAAATACAACACGGTCCTGACTAGGACATCTCCAGCCAAAGATCTTGTTAATGGAACAGCCCTCAGGGTGCATGGGGGTGAGAATACATCTTAAAAGGAAAGAAATAAGATGGAATTATGGAAGAGAAATTAGAGAAATAAATCCTCCTGTTGGGGGACTGTGATGACTGCTTGTTAGATGCACAAAAGGGAGCAAGCAGCTGAAATAACTTTGAGACAGGTAAAAGGAGGGGAAAAATCACTGTGAGGTAGGAAAACATTTCCATCCCTCCTACAGGTGTCTCTAGGCAAACCCTGCGTGCATTTTTCACCAGTGGTTTACAGAAGGATTGGGAGGTGGTTGGTGGCTTTAAAAGGAACAGGAGAGCTGCGTGCCAGGCTGGCTTTACCCACCTGCTGCCCCTGCATCAAGCCCCAAAGTTTCCCAGCAGGAAAAGTGACAGCTAAGCAGGTCCCAGCTCTGTTTAAATATCCCAGGGTGGAGAACAGACCTGGTCTTTCACAGCCTCTGGAGATGATCCCTGTGTTTATTCCACACAGCATTTTTTGCTAGTCTTGGTTCTGGGAGTCAAACATCCATCCCATCCTCTGGATCACAGCCAAGGATTTCCCTCCAAGCACTAATCCTGTCTCTGTGGATCTTGAGAGGGAGGTCAGCCTGGTTTCTTCAACACTTGTGAGCCAGAAAGGGGAAAACAACAGCTGGGAGCAAATGGGGAAAGCCATTACAACAGAGAGGTCTGCCTGAGGCAGAAGTAGGAATATATTGGCTTGGCATTTTGCCTTAGTGTTTCCAGAAGCACTTTGGGAGATTAGGTGAAATGAAGTGTAATCTGCTTTCCAATAATGCAGGTGTTTTTTAATAAGAGGCTTTTGTGTGTGTGTGTGTAGAAGCTTCTCTAGCTCTGCAAGTACTCGGTGTGTTGTATTCTTTATCATTTGTTTTCTTGGCTGTGAAAAAGCTGCTGGAGGAAAAAGCAGAATGCACCTTGAAATCTTGAAGGGTATTTCCCATAAGAACATGGTCATCAAATTTTAAAAAAGGAAGCAGGATTGGGCTAATAGTAACTAAAAGTCATTGTTTAAGACATTTGAGCAGTCTTAATCCACCAACTTCATGTGTTTCTCAAAGCTGAAAAGTGTTTTTATACCTTGTGCACCAGGGGACACCATGCCTGGTGTTGGTTGTGGGGCCCAGTCTAACAATCCCATTTTCCCTGACAGTTGCACTATAAAGTCCCTTCAGCGACGTCACGTTTGCATCAGCCGCCTGGAGAGGCCTCAGAACTGGGGTGAGAACTCCTGTGAAGTCAGATTTGTGATACTGGTCCTGGCTCCTCCCAAGATGGTGAGTTTTGTCTTCTTGCTCCAAAACTTAGGGATATTTTCCTGAGTTTGCTTTTCCTTGGTCTCCTCCAAGGATTAATAAATGCTGTTTTTAAAACACAAGGGGATGTGAAAAAGCCTGAGGTCTCCTCAGCAGCTGTCGAGATGATTTATCCTGTTGGTGAGGGGTGGATTAGTGGGCTCTGTCCTTGTCTCATGGCCTGTATCCTGATGGGGAGGAGAGCACTGTGTAGTCCCCATACACACCTGGGATGTCCTTAACACTCCATGGATTCCCCTCTCCAGCTGTAGCTGCTGTTTTTAGAAGTAGGAAATGCAGTTCCTTGCTAAAGCCAAGCTTTTGAAAGGCCCTTGTGAGCCTACAGCTGGTTCCCCACTGCAAAGGTCTGGGTTGCTGCCCAACAAACTTCCCTGATGGGGCTGACATTTACCCTGCACGTGTGGCTGCAGCAGCTGGAGGTGATGTAGCCAAGAGGAAGATGATTCTTTTTTGAGCTCTGTTCCAGTGAGGGTGAGACTTTCTGAGAGCTGTGGTGCTTCTAAGGTCAGCCTGTCTCTGAGGCCCTTTGGGTTGTGTTTTCAGAGCTTTTTGCACTTGAAACAGCAAGGTTAAAGCTTTCTCAAGCTCTGGTTCTTTGGTGTAGACAAAAATGGCACAGTACAACACTTCTACTGCAATCAGAATATCCTGAATTGGAAGGGACCCGCAAGGATCATCCAAGTCTGACTCTGATATCTTGGGGTGCATCAAGGTTAATTGGGGATCACCATCCTGTCTTCCTAGAAAGCACTGCCTTGACCAAGGTGGTTCTTCCAGCTGATGGCTGAATGGTTCAAAGCTCAAGACCTTTTCACACTCCAGTTGGCTGTTTACACCTTGGGGCTGCTGGGTCTCTGCTCCTGGGAGGTGCTGGAGAGGTTGGGGACCTTTTCTGGGACAGGATATATCCTGATTCAGCTTCCTGCTCTTCAATGCTATCTGTGTGACCTTGGGACCTGCTGGCCTGGCCTGTCTCCTCCTGCCCTTCACCACCAACCCCCTTTAAATGGGAATACTGGTGTTTCCTTCTTTCCCAGGATTTCTGGCAGGTCTTTCCCAACTGAGCCACTCGATGCTTTTGGCATCGACCTCGAAGCCAACAGGCTGAAAACATATTGATGTTTCTTGTGAAAAGCAGGAGGGAGAACAGCTGGAGCTGTGTGCAGTTCCATGGATCTCTCTCTCATTGTTATCTGGGGCCAGCTACGTGCAAAGCACCCGGCGAGCGGCTCCGCATCCGCTCGGATCCCGGGAGTTTGCAATTCCAGTGGTCAGCATCAAATTAAGGGAAGGGAGTGGAGGCCAACAGAGCTCGCACTTGCCAATGTGCTTTTTTATTTTAAATGGGTTGGTGGAGCCAGCCCCAAGTGCGCATTTCTGGTGCAGCAGTTAAAATAATTAACCTGCTGACAGCAACACATTCAACGGGCCTTGCTGGGGGAGGGGGAAAGTCCACAAAATGGGCATTTGTTGTGCTGGGAATCCAGATCCTTGGCCTTGCTATTATGGAGGATGGAAAAAACTAGAGTTGTCTTGCAAATATCTGTCCTCTCTAAAATGTTCATCTCCTTGGCAAAGGAAAAACGGGGAGAGCATTGGGAATGTTGAAGCAATCCTTGCTGCATCCAGCTCAGGGATTTCTGATGCTTAGAGGTGAAAGGTGAAGCCTCCTCTGTGATGGCAAATCCAGACTGGTTCACAAACTCTGAATGCAAGTCCCAGGGAAAGTCCTTCACTTAAATCCACACCTCTCCCTAAAAACTTAAAATGAATGTGCCCTAGTGAGTGTTTGGAGGGATGTTCCCAGTGATGGAATACCAGAATGGTTTGGCTTAGGAGAGACATTTAAAACAATCTCATTCCAACTCTCTGACATGTGCAGGGACACCTTTCACTAGCCCAGGTTACTCCAAGCCCTGTCCAATCTGGCTTTAAACACTTCAGGGATGGGGCAGCCACAATTTTTCTGAGCAAATGGAAGAGAAGAGGGTGATGTGAGTGATGGAGGAAGGGCAGCGTTAGCAATGACTCTGGGACCAGCTCAGTGCCACCCACGCCTGCGCCTCTGCGTCACCCACCCTGAATTATTTGGTTGTGTTCATGGAGAAATTGTTCATCTGTTCGGTTGTGAATCATGAGAAGCAATTAGGATCAATCACAGATGCTCACTCTTCTTTTCACAGCAGTGTGAGGATCTTGGAGGTTCTCCAGGGCTGGGGAGTGTTTGGGTGTCTCTGGTAGCTGCTGCATGATGAGTGTGGAGTGTGGAAGAGGTGGGTGGGTTAAAACTTGGCATCAAAAGGAGCTTTTAATGAGCTGTGGCTCTGTGTAATTTGGCCTTGGCAAATATCTTACCTGTCCTGGCCACAGTAGGAGCAAGGAAGCTGGTCAGGGCCTGGAGAGCTTGGATTTGGAGGGTTTGCGCAGGGATGGTGAGCTCAGCCTCCTTTACTCTTCCCTTTGCATTTAATTTCCTGCAGTAGGAGAGCAGCTTGGATTCTGTTGGTAGCTGGACCCCCACAGATCAGGCCTGTGTCTCACAAAAATATTAAATCCTGATAATAAGCACTTTTTTCATGTCTGCAAGACTCCTGTGCCTTCCAGACATTTAGTGAAGGCAGGCAAGAGCCCGTTGTGTGTGTTCAGCTGGTTTTTTTCTCCATCCTTTCCTCTGTGTCTGTGGTTACTTGAGCTGAGAGCTCTCAATCTCCACTTGTGCTGCCAGAATTGCCCCCAAGTGGCCAAATGAATTGAGTCTTAATGCCCAGAAAATAGGTATCAGATGAGCACAATAATCTCAGTCTTTCAGATAAGACATCAGTACCTGCAGAAACCTTGACTGCAGCACCTTTCCACCCCAGGAGCAGCTATGCTGAGGTGCTGTAAGGTAGCAAAGATTTTTATTCGTCCAGTCTTGAAAGGAAACCAGGGATAAAATGCATGCTTAGCATGATTCAGCTTTGGATTGGTTTCTGGGAAGTTGATCAGATTGATCAGGGCTTCAGATCAGGACCTGTTTTGGTGCCTCCACAGGATTCTGCTGTGGTTGTGTGTTCATCTGCAGCAGCTTCCACATGTGCCCTCCTCCCTCAGGTCTCTCTGGGATCCTGGAAACCCCTCTTCAGAAGGAGAAATTAGAGAGTTTGCCTTTCAGAAGTGAAATTAAATGGTTTGACAAGCATTTTTTCTGTATATATATATATATATATTTTCTGTATATATATATATATTACTTTTTTTTTTTCTTCCTCTGCTTAGAAAAGCACCAAAACGGCCACAGAAGTGGGCAGGACCTTTGCCACGATGTTTTCAGACATAACCTTCCGACAGAAGCTCCTGGAAACGAAAACTGAGGAGGAGTTCAAGGAGGCCTTGGTGCACCAACGCCACTTGCTGACGGTGGCAAACCAGAGACCCTCAGGGATGAAGGATGGGCACAAGTCACATGGTAACAAACCACTCAAGGTAAGGCTTGGCCAGCACCTCTGCCATGCCCCTGCTTCCCTGGTGTCCAAACCCATCAGTCCAAGGGAATTTGGGTTGAGGAGGTGAACACTTGAGGCCAGTGGATGCAGCAGCATTCCCTGCAAGCTCCCAGCACTGAGGCTTCCCCAAACTTCTACTGTGTGCGCATCCACCTTCTTCAGATTCTGCTGTAAATCTCCAAAAAGCCACTTGAAAGAGGCAGGTGCTGAAGGGATGCAGAGCACTTGGGGGTTGAAATGGTTACAGGACTTTGATTCCAGATGCTTAGTCGAGGGTGGGATTAATGGATCCCTGCTCCTTGTCAGTCCAAGGTTCTTAATCCTTACAATCAGAAGGCTCTGAAGGAAGCTGCTGCTTGTCTTTCCTGCAGCCAAAAGGCTTCTTGGCCATCTCTGCACGGTAATTTCACTTAAAAGTTGCCTGTCAGTATTTGGCCTGAATTCTCCCTGTTTGATCTGTAGCTCTGTAAAACATTACTTGCTTTGTACTTTAAAGTTCGAGGGAAGTGCTGTAACTCAGCTTTCTTTTCTGGAATTTCCTGTGTGTTGGTCATTGCTTTGTTTTTCCGTTCAGAAATCCATTCTTTTAGCAGACAGCATACCTGAAAAACAAACTGTGCCATCTCCAGCATACTGCTGCTGTCCCTGCATTACAAATAACCCCAAAGATTTGGGTTGCTTATAGTGCAGGAGCTGCTTCACTTATCACTTTTTTTTTTCCCCTGGAATAGATTTAAGCGTTTTGATCTGCACATCTGGAAATGAGCAGAGCTCATGTTTTTCCTGAGGAATCCCCTTGCTTTATAGGTAGTGCTTGAACTTTGCTGGACCCCATACCTGCTCTCAACTTTGCAGAACAAGTCCTGAAACCCTCTTTAAACCCAGTTCATGCAAGGCAGGAATATTTGGAGTAGTAATTTACCTAAAGTAGATTTAACCCTTTACACCTGGCCTTTCAAAGTGGTTTTTGGTAGAGCAATTGAAGTGTCTGGCTTTGTCTTTTGCTAAAAATAGCCAAAAAAGTCTCCAGAGGGTTTTCTGCTCTGTGGTTTGGTGAGGAGGGCTGGATGAGACACTGAGCTTGTAGATTTTGGCCCTGAGACTGGTGATTCCTGCTGGCCTGCTTGGAAAAGCAGCCTTGGCCAGGCAGAATCCTGATTTCTCCAAGCCAGTGCTGTAGAGAGTGACATTTCTTCCTTCACCTCTTGCTTTTAGCATTGGCAGTTGTGGGCCTGGATTTGCTGAACTGTTGTTTTTTTAAAGCTGTTTTATGCTTGAGCTCTTGGGAGATGCAGCCTCTGTATCCCCACCTCACCCTGCCAGCACAAAGAGCTGGGAAAGGAGATTTCCTGGCAAGCCAAGGTTTGCCTGGTGAAGTGAGGTTGATTTGAACCCCCAGGCTGGATTCCTCAACTCCTGAGAGCCATCTCCAGCATCTCCTCCCCTTGTGGAGAGGAAGCATTTAATACAAGCACAAACCCACGTGAGACCAGGAGTGGAATTTCAACCTGTCAGCCACCCCCAGAGAAATAAACACCCTCACTGGAGCCCCTGGACTATGACAAGTGAGCTCTCAGGAAAGTGTGAAGTCTCTGGGTGACACAAAAATCTGGCCTTCTGGTCCTGCAGTGATGGGAGAGGAAACGGGCCTTAAATTCTGTGTGTGAGTGGGTTTTTTGCAAGTGCTTGTTTTTACCTCTGCTGAAATACTGAGGAGGATGTGACAGTCACATTCCCTGCTGTGCCTACAGCACCGTCACTTTGCCTTGGCTCATCTCAGAGGATTATTTAGGCAAGGCTATGTACTCAATCATAATTAAGTCAGCCTGAAATCCTCTTGTTTACTGAGGCATCTAATTGTGATTTTGTTCATGGAGGAGCCCCTAACAGCTGTGATGTTTTTCTGGCTGTGATTTTGTGTCCTGTGTGGATTTGCTGAGGGGGCTGTGTGTGCTCAGCATCAGCAGGAGGGAGGATACAGAGGATGTAGTATTTTTGCACAGACTCATGTCCCTAATCTCTGTAAAATATTCCTGCAGCCCCCCAGCACTTTTGGGGAGGGCTGAGGAAGGGTCATAGTTGTTGGAGCAGATTTTTTTCCGTTTGGCTTTGCAGCTGCTAAGTGCTGGTTTAGCCTCTTCCTCTAACCCAAATAATGGCAAGAAGCTAGAAGGGATTTGTAGAATGGAAAGTGGAAAAATTCTTGAATTTCATCTGTTTGGATAGGTTGGGGGATAAAAGTGAAACCAAGAAGAGCAGTAACTTTGGAGGCCAGTAATCTTAGTCTTTTACATTTTGTATTTTTTTTTTTATCTTTTGTAACTCAATCTTTTAGCAGCCTCCTGCTGGAAGGAGGCCTGCAGGAGGGCATGGAGTGACAGGAGAAAGGGGAATGGCATTAAGCTGAAAGAGGTAGATCTAGAGGGGATTGGGAAGAAATCCTTCCCTGTGAGGGTGCTGAGGCCCTGGCACAGGGTGCCCAGAGAAGCTGGGGCTGCCCCTGGATCCCTGGAAATGTTCAAGGCCAGGTTGGACAGGGCTTGGAGCAACCTGGGATAGTGGAAGGTGTCCCTGCCTGTGGCAGGGGGTGGAACTGGGTGGGCTTTGAGGTCCCCTCCAGCCCAAACCATTCTGTGATTCTGTGATATCTCTGGTGCAGCCCAGGTTGAGTCTGAGGGTAGGAGAGCAGAGAGGAAAGGTCACAGAAGGAGCAGCCCAACAGAAGGAACAGCTTTTCCTACTGGTGAGGTTCCACTGTCACCCCCTACCCTCCTTTCACACTCACACACCCAAGAAATAAGTGCATGAAGGAATCAGGGGGGGATCTCAAACATAATCCTTGTGCCTTGTGGGATGAGTTAGGCAGTGCTTTCCTCCTCTGCACACTCCCAGCTGCCTGGAACAGGTTTTGTGCCCCAGAGAGCCCTCCCTGCTGCCCCAGGCCAGGAGCAGCCTGCTCCTCCTTCCCTGGAAGATGAGACACCCTGAGCATCCTTTTCCCGTGCTCACTGCAGCATGATAAGTAAACATCCCAGTCTGAGGCCATTGTGATTCTCTGGCTGACTCATGCCTTCAGGAATCTCTTTCTGGGGGGAAAAATTAAATTGCTTTTTGAGTGCATCTGGCTTTGATGTCCATCCCTGCCACCAAATACGGTTGAAGCGCAGAGATTTTTCGGAAATGCTTAAAATGCAGATGTTTTGCTGGTGTCTGCTGGCAACACATCTGTCTGCTCATCCTGGTTGTTCAGGTTAGAGTTGAAACTGTCGTAAAGTTCAGAAAGTCCTGCAGGTGTGTTGCCAGATTGCAACAGAATTGACTTAACTAGCTGAAATCTGAGATGTTAGAGTCACTGATGAAGAGGAGCTGGTCCTCTTTTGCACCCCAAACGCAGTGATTGCTGTGCCCAGTGTACTCTTTCTAAAGAAAAATATTCCCTTCTTCATTTTGTTTATGGTTCTGATTTTCCATGTGCTGCAAACAGGTGAGTCCCAGGGGAGAAGGCAAAGAAAGCTTGTGTGTCGTCCATGAAATGAGCACTGTAGTGTCAAGTCCTTTCTAAAGCAGTCATTTTTATCAGTTTATCCACATGAACCAGCCAAAGGAAGAGCTCCCTGCTGCTTTGAGTTGATCTGTCGGTGTAAATTTTGTGTCTGGGATTTTTTATTTCCCCCCTTAACACTCCCTAGCAGAGGTTATAATTTTCTGTGTCTGGTTCTGCAACAAATACATGAAATGTTTTAGCTGAGGCAGCTGGGGTTGTTATCACTGCATAAAGGTGCATTTGATTTTCAGAGTGGTTTGTGTGCTCTGAGAATAACAGCAAAAAATCTGACAGGTGCCTCATTTGTAAGTGTTGCCTGCCCTGATGCTTTCCATGTGCTTTCCATAAGGAAGGAGTTGTGAGGATTGGGAGGCTGAGAGTCAATAGCAGCTGTCACATATTCCTGACAAGCTCCTCATTGCCTGTGGTGAGCAGCAGATCCTATCAGCAATCCCACTGCACCTTGCAAGCCCCCAAACCAGGAATAGAAGGGAACATGTTGGATTTTTGGAACCCTTCCCCACTGTTTTTATTGCGTTTTAATGGGCAGAAATTATGGTTTGGTTGTGTGGATTTATTCAAGCTTTTCCTTGTTGATGGAGTTTGAGGTGCAGACAGCCAGCCTGAATTCCCTCACATCTCTTTAAGGCCTCCCTTTGCCATGGCAATGCCAAGGAAGAGGCATTTGCTGGGGATCCTCTTTCAGAGGTTTCACCTGGGTTTAGGGCAATTTTTGTGCTGACATCTAAAGGAAGAGTTGTGTGGAGGGATGGGCAAGGCCCCTTAGACACGTTTAGCCCCCGGGGAACCCAAGGTCTGAAACTTCCAGTGGATCTTCAGCTCCCTCACCTGCAAAACAGGGATGCAGATAGGAATGGGAGGGGGAAAAGAGAAGGAAGGGAAGAAAACAGGGTGGTCTGGGGGATCTTCTCTTTTACTATGCTAGGAGGATATAAATTGAATCCTGGCGAGTTTATTTTTATTGTCATGACAAGATGGGATTTGAATGCCCTATTCAAAACGAGCCCTCTCGCTCCTATCAGGGTTGAATAAGGAGCTTAATCTCTTTAACAATGCATGAGCCTTTACACTGACACAGCACTTCCTTCCTTTCTTCAGCTGCACGACTTTCTCAATATTGGCAAGGGGATTTCTGATGACATTGCACGAAGATTCCCAGTGTACGCGCTGGACTTCACCGATGGTACGTTGGCCAATGTTTATGGAAGTGCTGCCCCGATTGGGGAATTTTTTTTTTTGTTTTTTTTTTTGTGATGCGATGTCCTGTTTACAGTGTACATTCAATGTGTGCTTTGATATGTGTAACAGCTCTCCTGGCCCTTGTTTAAAAGGGTGTTTTGGCAAAAGCCTGTGAATGGGCAGCGTGGAGCACTAGAGAAGAGGCTCCTGCAGCGTTTCCTTAATGAAGGTGCTGGCTGTGCGCGGACGAGGATTTTAATTTTTATTAAGCAGTGATTAAATGGATCGATTATCGCCGTGTGTAGACTCAGATCAACTCCTTGCAATCTAATTACTCAGCACTGGCCTGATAGGCCCTTTCTGCTGCCTCTGCAAGCCAGCTCCACACTAATTATAGTGATGCTGTGGGAGTTGAGAACGCTTAAACAAAATGTGAGCTGCGGTAACTTCAGCCCGGTGTTGTGAAAAACAGGATACGGCTCGTCCGCTGCCGCCAGATCACAGGAGCAGCACACGGGGTTTATAGTGAGCCTCAGCTCTCGGGCTTGATGCAGCTCCCACAGTGGCCTTGGGGTTTTTAAGAGTTGTTTTCTGCCTTTTCACTTGCAGACTTTCACTTTCTAGACGGCTGGGAGGAATCTTCAAGGCAAAGCAGGATTACAGAGCCCCACCCTGACATCAAAATGTGCTCCTTGCAGCTTGTTAGGGAGCTGGTTAATATATTCAATATCATACCCAGAAAGTTTGGATAAAACAGAATTAAAGTGTAGGCAGGGAGAACCTTGGAGATTTATCAGTTTAATCAGGAATTTATCCCTTCCTGCTGTTAAATCCACCTTAGCTCAAGTGTGTGTCCCTGCCTTCCTCAATGCACAAGTGCAGTGAAGGCTCATGAGATGAGGGTGATCTTCCTTGGATTAGACATAAAAAACCCAAGATGCCCACCCAAACCCCAAATTTCAGAGTCTTCTCTTGCAAAGCCACCTTCCAGAGGTAGCTTAAGCTTTAGAGAAGCCTGGCCAAGGCTGTGGCTGTGTGTCCTCCCTCCCTTCCAACCAGCAGAGGAGCATAAAAAAATGTTGGCTTAGCACAGGGGTTGAGTGCTGGGTGCTTTTTCCAGGTGCCTTGGCATTGCTGGGATGGAACTTTTCAGGAGACTCGGTGTGATGGGAGAGCTAATGCTGATTTCTCTGGGGATTTCAGGGTGTTTTAAGGAGGACAGGGGATATAAAATGATTTTCAGGGGAGCAGTGAGTATTTGAATAAAACAGAAACGTTAATTTTTGATGTGGGTGTTGCTGGTATCAGGTCTGGCAGGGGACTTCAGCTCCTAATCTGGACACTTCATCCCTTTGGCTGTTGCTTTCTAGAGCTGTCAAAGGCTCATTTTTCATTATAAATGGATATTGAAGCACTTGAGAAGGGAACTGCTGCAGAAGCACCTTGTGGGGACCAATGTTTGCCTCAAGGCAGAACGGTGTCTGCTGTGCCTGTCTGAGCACAGCAGGCACAAAAACATCGGATTTTGGTCCTGCCGCCAATTCTGGCTCTCAGCAGACTTGGAAACTTCCTTTCAGGGTCCCTATTGTGGCTCTGACTGTATCCAAATGACCCTGTGGGTGCTGCCTCAGCTCCTGGGCTCTTGGCTGTAAGCTCTGCAAGCTTTGTACACATTACTGTAAAGAATGGACATAAAATTGGGATAAAATGCAACCAGAGGTTAAAAAGTGTCCGTGTTTTGTTATACAGCTTCTGGAGAGTGGAAAAGAGCCCAGTGACACTCCAGAACTACTTCAGCTCAGATGGGAGGTTCTCACCTTAGGAGCAGCTGTGCCCTTTCAGTATAGGAAATGGGGAAAAGAAGATTTTCTTTAAAAATGCTGTATATTAGTATGGCCATTTCTTCCCAGAAACCTGAAATTAGGATGAATTCTTTAAGGAACTGCTTGAAATGAAAAGCAGATGGAGCATGAAGCATCTGCCATAAACCACTGAGACTGAAGGTGATCAGGAATGTGGAATTCCTGGAGCATCTCAAAGCAATGGTGCATCAGAACATGAGGGATTTGAACTATCCGAGTATCTGCACTCCAGACAGCCACATGTGCACCATCAAAGAGCTCTGAATTGCAAAGATGCTGGGTTTTGAATGGTTGAAGTCTCTAAATCCTCAGTCTGAGAAGCATCCCGGGGTTTGGGGGTAGATTGATAAACCCATCAGGGGCAGGGTGATAAATAATGAGGCTTTTGTAGGACCAGGAAATCTTTGGCCAGTTGGAGTTTTGTGGGATTGGTCCTCTTCACACACTGCACAAATTATCCTTAAAGGACAAGTCTTTCTCTTCCCCCCCCCCCCCCCCCCCCCCTTTTACTTCAGATTAGGAAGTCATCAACTTTGTTTTGTGGCAGTCTTGTGCATTTTACTGAATGGGTCAAAGGATCAAGGAAGACTTTTCTAAACTTCTGCTCCAGGATTTTGGTGATAAAGATGGCTTGTGATGGATGTCTTCCAACAGGAGCATCTGAAAATGAGCTTATACTGAGTTTATACTGAGCCTGAGAACTCCTGTAGTTTTCCTTTAAATTAGACTTTACTCCATTTGGCGTGTGACTGTGACCTTTGTGTGAGGATTCTATCTTAAAAACCAGTGTGACTGAACTTCATCCTGATCCTGTCAAGTTGGCTCAAAGCACTTGTGTGTTAATTTTATTACTCTTTAAGCCTCAAACTGTAGGAGCTTCCAGAAATTTCTTTATATTGAGGCTGGTTTGAGTGAAAGGGGATTCTGCTTGGACTCAGATACAAGATTTCTGAAACTCCTGAAAGCTGCTGTTCTCATTCTTCAGCGTTATTTTCTGGTACAACACAGAGGAGCAAACACAGTTGCACTGCCTGAAGTGCCCAGTGGGAAATTTGAGGTGCCTGAGATTTTTATGGTGAGCTTTGATGCTGCATTCTTACATATCTGTATCTCTTCACCTCTTGGGGAGGAAAGATGAAGGAAAAAGAGGAGAAGTGAAGTTTATTCTTTTTCTCCTGGTTTTTCTGGGCCTGTGTCTTTGATATGTGGCTGTGGTGGATAGTTCTGCTGCGAGTGTGGATTTCTCCCTGTCCTTGGTCCTGCAGAGGGTCCCTAAGTAGCTCCTGAGGTCTGCTGGCAGCATCCTTGGGATTTGCTGTGGTGTTTTGAGGGAGGTCTCCAAAGCTTCCTGCAATGTGGGCATGCTTAGATGGAAGGCTTGAAAACGTTGAGGAAATGGGATTTGAAAAAGAACTTTGGTTTTGCTGGCTGACTAAGGTAGTTCAGAGCTTAAAGCTTGATCTGAATGCAGAGCTGAAACATTGACCATGGCTTTGACATGTACCAAATTCTCATCAGCTTTCCTACCTGGCTGTCTTGGCCACCTTGTCTGTCAGGATTCCATTCCTGAGGAAGGAGGGGGAATAAAGGGATTGGAGAGAGGCTTTTCCCCCTCTCTTCTATGCTTCTCCTGCCCTACATCAGATATGAGGGAGCTGCTGCATCACTCTGCAGCCTTTCATCCCTAAATATCACCTGTCTGCCAAAGTTTAACATCCTGAACTTGTCATGGTTCCCCAAACATCCTACCTGAGTTGCTTTGGGGCCTCTTTGTGTCAGTGGTGGATGGGAATATTGTAAAAATACATAAAAGCATCATGTTTTGTCTATGGATGTTTCCTTCCAAGAGACCCAGGATTTCCTGGGAAATGGGCTGAAGGAAGTGAGATAGAAAGGGAAAAGTCTGATCCTTAATCTGATTTTTCATGCCTCTCTGCTCTTAGCATATTCTTGGCTTCTGCTCCAAACTCCCTGAGTTGATTTCCTTTTCCAGTTGAGTTCTTCGTCCCACTTGTTCTGTGATTTACTCTTCTCAGGACTTCAGGGAAGATTCATCTTCACAACATTGGGCAGAGTCCAGCAGCCATCACATAAATGAAAGCCCAGCTTGAGGGCATTGGGAGAAGTTTGTAATTCTGAGTTTTACAGTGTTTTTAATATTAAGATGTGATTTTTTTTTTTAAATTAGGTCTTTAATAAACACATTCTTGCTACTGTGCTGCAGGTCAGTGTAATTAAATTTCCTTTGCATGGAATATTTCAGAGAATTGGGAAGAAACATAAACAGGCAGTTCAGAGAATATCCATCAGTTGTGGTTTTGATTTAGTAAATGTACAGTTAATAGACTTCAGGAGCTGTAAACCCAGTTTTTAGTTCTGCTGGTCATTAACTTCCTGCTGTGGTATCCCAAGCAAAGTGAGGCCAGAATTGCTGCAGTTTCCCTGAGACTGTAACCTTGTCTCTACAAACAGTGACATTTCAGGAATCCAGGCAGGTAAAATGGAACTGTCACATTGATGCACATAATTGCTCCCCATTCCAGTGTGTAGCTATACCTTAATTTCAGGGGAATGCTTCTGTAATAATCAGCTACCTAAATTCCACAGCTGGACCAATAGTTGATTTTTCTGCTATAAATTTCCGTGGTGCAGGTGGAGTGACACGTTTTTCAGTGGCTTTATGAGCCTGTCACAGATGAAATGCCATCATAATGCAGCTCACCTTCTTCTGAATGGAGCCATGGCAGTCCATGGGCTGCAGAACATCCTGAAAGTGTTTCACCAGATGTTGGCTTTGAAAAGGCAGAAAGGTAAATTGTGGTTAATGCTGGATTTCAGTGGCAGGTGGATCTGTACAAGGAGAGGCAATGTTTGGTCGTGACTGCAATTAAAGAGTGAGCAATCAGCTTTGGGAAGGAGTGTGTTTAATCTGGTGTAATTATTGTCTCCATTACAAAGTGAATTTCGCTGCCCACCAGAAGGATTCTTGATCCTGGAATCTTACCTGGCTGATTATGGATTAACGAAAGTGTTGGAAGTCTTGGACACAGCCAGGATGAATCACAGAATCACTTGGAAAAAACCTCCAAGACTGAGTGCAAGCTGTGCCCAATCCCCACCTTGTCACCAGCCCAGAGTGCTGAGTGCCACCTCCAGTCCTTCCTTGGACAGCTCCAGGGATGGGCACTCACAGCCTCCCTGGACAGCCCATTCCAGTGTTTAACAACCCTTTCTTTCCATCAGGAAGTTCTGAGGTCCAGCTGAAACTCCCTTGGTGCAGATTGAGGCCATGACCTTATGCATAAGGACTCCTTTGCCAGGACTGAAACTGAAAATGAGATTTTGTGATCCTCTTCAAGGTTTCTTCCTTTTGCCCTCTCATACTATGGTTTAACTACCTAAACCTTTTAAAAGTTATATTATTTGGTTCTCTGGACCTGGTTGTCCTTTCAGAAATTATTTCAAAGCTTCCAGGCATCGTTGCCCCTGACCTTTCATACTGGAAAGACTCGCTTGTCCAAAAAGCAATATTTTGGAGTGACAGAGAATCCTCTGAACCAGGGTGTGACCGTGTCTACTCATGGAACCACCCCTCAGACCTGTTTGTCTTGCCAAAATCTTCCTTTTCTCTGAAGGTCTCAAGCAGTTTGGAGTGTGAGGTAGGAGCCTGCAGCTGTTGGACTCAGGAACACAGGAAGTCTTCAACTATGAAAATTAAATTCCAGATCCTTTGGGTTGCCAGGAGTGGTCAGGAATGTGACCTGTGGTTTCTGGATTTTCCCAATAAATGGAAAGGAATTTGCCTGGGAACAGCTGGTTCGATGACTCCCAAAAGCTCAAGCTCATATTTGCATGCTTGAGGTGTCTCTTGTCAGGTTTTAGCCCGGAGTTGGAGGATGCTGAGCATCAGAAGTGCTGTTTGTGTCAGCTGCTCTCCTGCCTGCAAGCTGGCGCCTCACAAGGTGTCCTTTATTCATGGGGCTGCCTGTTCATTACACGTCACATTTGATTTTTGGGTTTTTACATCCTCCTCCCATCCTTATCTCTGCCCTGCAAATGGTGCAGAAAGCAGATGTTAGATAAGACCCTGAAGTCTTTGAGAGATTTTTGTTCTTTTCATTCCGGTGATAAAGATTTTCGTGTGGCACCAATAACCTCTAAAGCCAAGCCTTCCTTTATCTGATCCGACTCATTGGATTTTACCTTTCTCAGCAAGGGAGTGATGCTGCAAAAGCTTATTAGGTGGGCATTTGGGAGCTCAGTACAGGTTCCTGTGTGGGAATTCTCTGCTCTGGAGCCTTCCCAAAAGGGGAATTGGGCAGTTTCAAGCTCTTCCAGCTTTCTCAGAGAAAGAGAAGAAAATCAAGGATGGTGGCACAGGCAGGCTGGAGGCTGAGGAGACTTTCTCCAGTGCATCCTCTCTGTTCTGGGGAAAAACTTTTGTTCTCCTGGAGCAATATGAGCTGCTGTCATCTCATCGTTTCTCCTGTGCATCCCCAGTGAGCTCATATCAACATCAGCCTGAAAACAGGAAGGGGAAGGGAAGCTACTTCAGAGGCTCTTAAATTCATATTCTGACACTTTAATTCTCTTTCTGGCTGCTTTGTGTTTTGGCCTGGTGTATTTTTTTCTGATGGAGATGAGAGGGGTGAGTGGATGGAAAAGAGAGAACCTGTTCTTTTATCAGAGCCTGTTAAAGCAAATCTCGGCGTAGCCATTCCTGACCTCTGGGGCTGTTTGTTTTTGTGTCCTGCTGCCATTTTTTTGGCTCAAAGTAGCATATTACTGCTTCAAATCTACAGCTTTAGACTTCTCTCTAGGGAAAAATGAAGTGCTTCATGTTTTCCTGCCCAAGACAAGAGTAGGGAAGACAAGAGATTGTCATGAAGCTCATTAGGGACGCAGTCCTGAACGCCTGAAAAGTTGGTGTTAAAAAAGCAGGGGGTGGGGGTTTATGAACCCTAAACTTACAGTTTCTGCCTTGATCCTCTTCCAAGCTTTGGGGACTGGCAAAACTGGGCAAAAGGCTTCTTGTATTTCCTGTTTTGATGATGTCAAAAATTTCTGGTGACAATTTTGATGCTACTGCTGGTCCCAAATGAACAAATAGTGTGGGGTGTGCAGAATCAAATATTAACAATTTGGTTACACGTTTTAAAGTGTGGACTGAGTTTCTGCTTCTCGAGATGAACTGTGGCTGATGTGAGAAGCTTTTCAGTGCTTTTCCAACATGATTTTTGTTGTGGTTTGCCTCAGGTATTATTGGGAACAACAAAGCTATTGGAAAATACATCACAACCATGATCTTTCTGTACTTTGCTTGCCTCCTTCCATCCATTGCCTTTGGGTCCCTCAATGATGAAAATACCCGAGGAGCTATTGGTGAGTTCATCAGTTTTGTGCTTCTTAAATTTATCAGTTTTGTGCATTTGATTCCATATATTCAAAATATCATTCTGGTCACAGAAAGTTCTGATAGTTTTTATTTACAGAGGGAAAACAAACCCAAAACCATGACTGAAGGATTTTTTTTCTAATTAAGTAGATGAGTTTTGCAGAAAACCAGAAAAATTGAAGACTGCTTTGGGTGTTATCATCTGACTGGGACTGATACCAATGTATGCTACTGCATTTTTGAATTATGCTGACTTAATGTAAATATTTGCACATTCTTCTTGGTACAAGCTCCCGTGCTTTTGACCTGGGTTTGATTGCCAGTATTGAAATCCCTGGGACAGAGCTAAACATCATCTTTATCCTAGTTGTAGAAGCAGTTTGTGCTGCAGTCACAGTTCAAAGAAGCACTGGTTATGTCTTACAGGTGTAAAAATAAATATATATAAAATGTATATATAAAATAGAAAAATGCACAGAAAAAAATCCCAGAGCCCACCAATTAGCTGAACATCTGGAAGCCTAAAGTATGGGTATTAATAAAGGTTCACTTTTTTATTTATGAGTGTGTTACCTCTGCACTCTTGAAACATTTCTTCTACACCTTAATGGTTGTTTTCTCTGCCCTGTGAATGCTCCTGGATGAGGGAGGGATTGACTCAAATCCCTGTCTTTGTTTCCATCCTCCCCAATTGCAGATGTACGGAAGACAATTTTCGGGCAGTGCATTGGAGGGCTGCTCTACGCCCTCTTCTCGGGGCAGCCCCTGGTTGTCCTGCTGACCACAGCTCCTTTGGCCCTCTACATCAATGGTGAGTCTGCTACAGGTGTGCACCAGGGGATTGAGGGATGGGAGCTTTGGGTCAGAGCTTTGTAGAGCTTGGGTTGTGTTTGTTTGATAAATTGATATTTAATGGTTGCTGTCAAGGAAAGGTTCTCCCCTCAGAGGGGAATGGGAACTTCCTCACTGGGCAGTTACAGGGCATAAAGTCAAGGAATGCTTGCACAAAGCTCTCAGGCACATGATGGGATTGTTGGGGTGTCCTGTGTGGGGCCAGGAGTTGGATCGATGATCCTGGGGGGTCTCTTCCAGCTGAGGATGTTCTGGGATTCTGCAAAACCTGAATCGAATTCCTCCCCTCTCCATCACCACCAGAATCAGAATATCCTCAGTTGAAAGGGACCTGTAGGGATCTTGGAGACCAACTCCTGATTTAGTTCAAATTGTTTTTCTAAAGAAATCATTTTGCAGAGAAAAATCTTCATGATAATAAGTATTTCTTCAGCTTCAGTGAGGAAATCTGTTTCGGTAATGGTTTTCTCATGTGGCTGCATTTAACTAGCATGAGAGAAAGTTTTTTTGGGTTTGTTGAGATTTTGGGGGGTTTTAATCAGTGTTTTAAAGTATGATCAGCAGCTTTCCAGGTACTGCAAGCTGTTCTCAATGAACCAGAGATCAACCAGGGAATAAGCTCAGTATCTGTGGTGATAATCAGAGGATGGGCTATGACCTGCTAGAAAGAGCAGCTGAGAGAATTCTTGCTCAATAGCATCCCAAAATGTCAATGAGAGCAAATTCCAACTGCTTCTGTGGCCTCAATCCCTAGGAAAAATGCTTTGAGCAGTGTGGGGGAACATTTTTCCAAGTGTCCCTCTCCATTTCTCGTGATGGAAAGGGAGAACAGTTTGTGTTGATCCAGTGTCTCTCTGGAAGCGCAGGAATATGGATTTAGTGGTGTCTGTAATAAATGCGTTGGGGTGAAGTCTTGGAATTGGTTCTTTTTTGGCCTGGAGCAGATGGGAATCACTGGGTGGCAGTGACAGGAGGTGATGGTGACACAGGAATGCTTCACTCTTGCAGTCATCCGAGGAATCTGTGATGACTACCACTTGGATTTCAGCGCCTTCTATGCCTGGATTGGACTCTGGAACAGCTTTTTCCTTGTGATCTACTCCCTCTTTAATTTCAGCCTCCTGATGAAGCTCTTTAAAAGGTAGCTATTTTCAAGAAGTCATATTTTGATCAGATTATTCTTCAAATGGAAAAATTACACATTCCACAAGCTCCTTAATTACGAACTTGCTGCAAAATGTATTTTGTGAAATGAGGAAAGTATCATTTTGGCTTATTGTTCCAGCTTGAAAGAAGTTCTCTGATTTACTGGGTTTTGTTTCTAAGTTGGAGCCTAACTCAAATTGGTATATTTTCATGTAAATTGATGAATATGCTGATTTTTCTTTGAACAGAGTTGAATGCAGCTCTATTAATTCCTGGGCTTTTTCCACAGGTCAACAGAAGAAATAATTGCACTTTTTATATCCATCACATTTGTGCTTGATGCCATCAAAGGCATTGTTAAAGGTGAGTCTTGCAACAGTGTTTTTCAGAGCAGATCTCTTCTTTGCTGCCTTGTCAAAGGCAAGCACAAGGCTGCAAAAACGTGTGATGTTTGCTTGTTCTGTGTTCATTCAAAGTCTTCAGGGAAAAAAAGAAAATCAGTGTGTGTGAGATGGAAGCAGCCCTTTGTCAGCAGTTTACCCGGGCTGTGCAGAATTTTTAGCAGCTCTAATTTCACTTGGTTGAAACAGAATTGGTTTCTAAACTTTCACCAAATGGAGAAACCATGATGTTATTGATGTGAGAGCCTTCTCCTGCTTCCAGCTTGGTTTAGAATGGTCCTGGGAAAAAAAAAAAAAAAAAAAAAAAACAAACCAAAAAACCAAGTCCAATTTAGATGCAGTGTATGGAGTCCTTATCCCTTGACACATTATTCAGATTCTGTGGAGGGGAGCTGAAAGATGAGTTGAGATTTCCTGTTTTTCCCTGAGCTCTGAGTCCCTTCTTTAATGGCAGCACAAGGACTGCAGTGCCTCCAGCACCTTCCTAAAGCTCCTCTACCCTTTCCAGCCACTTGGTTTTCCCATTTTGGGGTTAAATTCTAAGTCTCCATGGAGAGCCTTGGGGTTTAACAGATTGCTTTGACATTTCTCTCCCTCCCCACAGGGATTGGCAGGAGGTATTTGAGAAGGGGAATCATGGTAGCAGAAATACCTTTGTGGCAGCATTTCTGTTCATCCCAGTGAGGAGTTGGACAGTGATTCCTTGATTTTTTATGACCTGCTGTCCAACATCCCAAAGTTTGGGCTATCCTTTGAAATCCTTCAGGATACACCCAAGCACATTCCTTGTTAAGACACTCAGGCTTGTGAGGGAATGCTTTCCAAGAGATTTGACACTGCAGAGCAATTTGAAGTGAGAGACTTTCTTGCTTCACTGGGAATCCTTAATTTGCCTTGTGTGCTTTGATTGTGCAATCAGAGGTTTTTTTTTTTTTTTTTTTTTTTTCTGCAGAACACCTGCATCTTTTAAATATCCTGCTTAGAGGTGGTGAGGGAGAAGTTTTTCTGAGGTAGCTGTTGACTCTGTGAGCTTTGCTGAGTGTGTGCTGTCAGTGCCCTGTCCTGGAGGCATGGCACAATTTCCAGGTGGTTCTCAACAGAACATTCAGCTGCTCTGTAAAAATCAGCAAATATTCACAAAGTTTCTGTAGCCCTGAGCTGATCCCCCATAGCAGAGGTGTGGGGTGCAGGTTAAAAGTGCAGGAAGCATCCACTGGTCATGTCTGCCAGACTTTCAGGAATATGCAAGTAAATCCTTGGAATATTGCAGTGGGAACAGGAGAAGATCCTGTAAGACAGAAACCAGGTTTAGATTGGATATTAGGGAGAAATCCTTCCCTGTGAGGCTGCTGAGGCCCTCAGAGAAGCTGTGGCTGCCCCTGGATCTCTGGAAGTGTCCAAGACCAGGCTGGACGGGGCTTGGAGCACCCTGGGATAGTGGAAGGTGTCCCTGCCCATGGCAGGGGGTGGAACAAGATGACCTTAAAGGTCCCTTCCAACCCAACACATTCTGTGATTTTATCTGTGATTAGTGAATCGGTTGAATTCTCTTTGGACTCGTGAAAGGATGAATTTGTAGGAATGATGGTAATAAAGTCACCCCAACACTCCTTTGCCAGATCATGTTGGCTTCAGCTGCACTTGGGAGTGTTCAGGGCATCCACAGGTGGGACCAGAGCTGTTCCCAAATTCAGGAGTGCTAGCAGGCACAGACTTCGTCCTTCATCCTCTTAGAGCCCATATTTAAAAACATGACTCCAGTGCAACTCATGGCCACAGGTTCATCTTTGTTCTTCCCCTCTGGTTTTCGAGGAGGTGATGGTTCACTGCTGCCACCTCCTCCTCCCACTCAAAATTTTGGTTGAGCAGTTCAGTGGGAAGTGAAAGCTGGTATTTTCTCTGTGCTGTTTGAAAGTGTCCTGTAGTGCCTTACCCAGCTGGCACCAACTCTGGGCTTCCCGAGTGCCAGGGGACAATGCCACCTCTGCCCAGATGTTTTTCCAGCATGTTCATAGCAGATACACATGCAGGAAAGGAGGGGGAGGGCTCTGCCTTTTAGAGGAACCAAAGCCTGGAGCGTTCAGGCGGTCCTGGTGACACTTGTCACTTTGTTTTCGGGTGACACTTTGTTTTTGCTGCCTGGCCCAGCCACTGAGGCTGTGTTTGTTTGATCTTGACATCTGCACAGGGCAGGAAATGGTGGTGAGCAGGCAGGAAAACAAAGCCAGCTCGAGTTGTTGGGGGCTGGAGAAGGGCTCAGCTTCAGCCAGGGCACCCTCAGCTCCATGTTGGCAGCGAGGTTCACTGAGCGTGAAGGTGTGAAAACAGAGTAGAAATGTTCAGGAATCAAATCCTTCCCAGCAAGGTGGTAGAGGATGAAGTCCTCCACTTTCTGTCTTGGTGTGTTCTTGTTGCTTTAATTAAAATACAAGGGTAAAGCAGGAGGGACTGGAGCAATCCTGCCTGGGTTGGGTGCATGTAAATTGAATTGCAGCCTCAGAGATGGAGCATGGAACGATGTAGTCAAGCTGAGCACAGGGCACCAAAGATCAGCCCCAAATCTATTATTGCAATATAGCCATCTGTGGGAGCTTGAGAAAATCTGCAAGACCCGAAACAAAGTCACTTGTTTGTTACTCATTCCAGTCCAAATCTTAATGCAGAGGAATGCAAATTCATTCTCTGTAGTTCCTGGGTTGTTTGTGCTGCTGATTCCTCTGATGCTCAGATGTGTCTCTAGGACTCAGTAGCACTTAGGGTGAGCAGGCTTTTCTCCCTGGCTAGCTGGGAATTCCCAGGAAATGCTGCCAGAACCATTTTTGTCAGGACAAAAGCATCCTTTGGAAAGTGCAGATCTTCCAACAACGCATTCTGTGCCAGGCTGTGGGTCATGGCAGTGTCCTGGGCCCCAGTTTTACCTGTTTGCAGGGCAGGTGTGTGTCCTGCCAGGGCTGAGGCAGCTGGAGCATGGAGGGAGTAAATAAAGGAGAGCAGAACCTCTTCAGTAGCACGTGATGGGGTCGGGATGGGATTGCTCCTAACTGGGGGAACCTTTCTTTAATGTGATCTCCTCACTCCTGGCTCCCCTTGGTTCAGCTTGAAAGGTTAAAATTCGAACTGTGATGTTTAAATTTATGTACAGATGTATTAAATGTGAGGCAGTCTTATCTCTTTGTGGCCTACGTGCCACGCTGACCTCATCCACTTGTGGAATGCCCAGACTCCTTTTAAATCCTGCTAAAGATGATACAAGAAGGATCATTACTGCATTTCAAATGGCTTCTTGACTGAACTTGGGGCATTTTACACTGGGGTGAGCTCCAAACCAGCAGTAACACAACCTGGGCTTCAGTCAGACTCAAGGTGGTTGCAAACATCTATTGTGCTGCACAAGAACATTCAAAGTTTCTTTTCAAATATTCAGAATTTGTCTTCGCTGCTTTCCCTGTGGCAGCTGCAGATGGAAAAGCTGAAATGTTTGGGGCTTTCAGACCCTGGATTATTATTTAAGGATGAGGGAAATGTTAGGAAGTGCATTTTTAGCCTAAGTTTCAGGTGGTTGTGTTTTTGCCTAGAGAGGATGGTCTTGCCCTGAAGATCTCTATGCAGAGTTTGAAGGGGTATTTTGACTAAAATGAAGAAAGGTAGTGGGACTGCAAAGCTCTGGCGTGGTGGTTTCCATGCTCCTGTGTGTCCCATGGGTACAGGAAAGTGTGGATGCTGCATGTTTCCATTTGAGCAGATTTTGTGGGAACGCTGAGGCTGCAAAGCCCAGTTCCCATCTTTTGGTTTTACTTGCTCCTTCAGGCTATTCTTGCTCAAAGAGGTTAAATGATCCCAAAACCGTATTTATACACTTGGAGCCAGCCAGTGCCATAGAAATGGGAACACAGTAAATGTTCAAGAGCAAGAGGGTCTTTACAGCTGTCCATTCCTTATATAAATGCCTTTGAGCTGATCTAAAACATTTATGGACAGTTCCAGGGGTTTACTGGGTGTTTTGCTTGTGCAGGTTTCCTTCAGGTGCTCTGTAACTCTATTTTGCATTGTAAATTTAAATGTTGTGCCAGGTTTTGCATGTCATCAACACTTATCTCTAAAATCTGGACTAGCCTTGGAAGAAAAGTAATTAATGTACACTGCGTAATCCACTTAAGGATCTGTGCAGCCTGGCTGCTCTTAGTGTTTCCAGAGAATCCTGATGGAATTTGTTTGCCAGGCTGCTGAAAGCAGGTGTCTAGATAGAAATATTTATATGTATATCTAACAGCAGTGCTTCCAGTGTTGGGAACAAAACCACATAATTAGCACTATAAGTCCTTATAGTGTTGCTTTATAGATTAATTTAACTCTTACCTGTTAAAATAAGTGAAAAAATCAATTTGTGAAGTGCTGGCTTCCTAAGAGCAACAGCTCTGATTTCTTTCTGCAGGCTTGAGAGGCAGAGCTGGTGAAGCACAACGTTAATACTTCCTGATCAAGCAAGAAACCCACTTTAATTTACTTGCTTTGGTTGTCACACTCCTCTCCTAACGCTTGCCTGTTGGTTGTTTGTGCAGTTTTTAAGAAATATTACCACCACGGGCACACAGAAGGCGTAAAATCACGGGCTGATGCTATCCCAGGCCTTGGCATCAACACCACCTTCCTGATGAACTCCTCAGTGAGTGAGAACCAGACTTGCACTCACGATGGGCACTACGGGCGTGAGACCGCTGTCCTCAGCCTCATGCTGATGTTGGGAACCCTTTGGCTCGGTCACACGCTCTATCAGTTCAAGAAAAGGTGAGTTATTTACAGCTCAGACTGCTGATTATTTCATGTTCTCTCTGAGGGAGTCATTAACAGCTTCGATCTTAATGGTGCAACCCAGGAAAATCAGGTGGAAGACAAAAGGCAGAGATGAACTTGGCAGGGCCACCTGGAAAATATTCCCAGCAGAACAAAATGTTCGCTCAGTGGACGATGCCTTTCTGCCTTCAGTTTGGGTCCCTAATGGCTTTCTAAAAAAGCTTTGGGTTCCCAATTCATGTTGAGATCCATGTATCTCCCTCCAAACAGGCATTGAACCATTTTGCTGGGCAAAAATTCCTGATGGTGCAGGAAGGTCTGCTGGGAATGTACCTTCAGTGTGCTCTTGGGAGTCAAACACCAGCTCTAATTTGGGGTTTGCTCCTATTGCTCTTAAAACTCTTCATTTGAGATGCAGGAAGCAATTAAAGTGAAAATGAAACACAAATTGGTGCTTGAAGGCCTTTTTTTTCTTTCCTTTTTTCTAGCTTGCATCTTATTTTCTTGTTTCTTTGTGTATTGCTTCTGTATTCATCAACCTTCAAAGGTTGTAGGTTCCAGAAGATTTAGGGCTGAGTGAAAGACTAATTTGTCACTCCAAGTATCTCTTTAGAATTGCAAGATGGGACTGAATTTTCACTTCCAAAGCATTAAATGTTGTCTGGCTTTGAGTGATTGTCCTGACGGTGGGATGTTGATGGGAATTTTTTGTCTCTTTTGCAGCCCATATTTGCACGCGAGGGTACGTGAAATTCTGTCCGACTGTGCCTTACCCATTTCAGTCCTGACCTTCTCTGTTGTGGGTTCCTATATCTTCAAGGAAATTGAAAGTAAGTTCTGGTTTTGTTCTCTGCAATACTGGAGTTTATGAAAGAGAGAAATGAAATCCTAGAAAAGTTTTCCTAAAAAATAAAGTTCTTCTATATAATTTCACAAATACTGCGTGTACCTCCTACCAAGAGCTCAGATTTCCTCACCATTAGATTCATGTCATTCAAAACCCTCATTAAAAGAGACTGGGGCAAGAAAAATTATCCAGATGTGTCTTTTCAATGAGTTTGAGGTGTGTGTCACAACAAGGGAGATGAACAATTTCTGGGAAAGAACAAGGGGCAGAATAATCAGCAGGCAGGAAGGGTTGTTGCCAGTCTTATCAACATGGAGTTGGTCATCCCACTTTGTCCTCTTTGTCTCCAGTTTGTTTTCCTAATTTAGGTGGAATGGTGCAGAGCATCTGGGTAGCTCTACGTTACATAAGGAAATCTAAAAATGAGACACCATTCATTGGCCAGATAGATCAACTTTTCCATATCAGGAAGTGATAATGGGGACAGGAATTGCATTGTCCTGCATTGACGTGAGTGGGTGATGTGAGGAAATGTATGGAAATAAATAAGAAATGGCTTTTTTTTTTTTTTTTTTTTGTTGTGATGGCCATTCCATCCAGTTGGATTGCAAAATGATGTGTGGCCATGTGTGATTTATCCCTAGCCATGGATTGCTTCCAATGACAGCAGAGTTATGATTTAGATTTTATACTAAAATGCCTTGCACAGCTGAGTGGAGATGAGGAAGTTTTCAAATGCCTCTGTGGGTTGATGAGCTGAGCATTATGGTGCTGGTTAGAAATAAGGCTTCCTCATCTAAAAACACCTTGCATCTGTGGAAAACAAGTTTCCCTCTTTTGTTTTCCTCCAATATTTGGAATGCCTCGCTAGGACTAGCAGTGGTCTGTCCCATCAGGATGGCAGCCAAGTCCTAAGTGGATGGAGGAAAAAAATAAACCAAACCAGCCAGATGGACCCATCTTCCATGGCCTCCAGGCTCCCACATGCTAGAGCATCACGCCTTCTTTCCTGCTTGCTTCCCAGCACTTCGTGGTGTGGGGAAAACGTTGGTGGTTGCGCAAGAAGGTGCCTCCTAACATCCTTCCCCTCCTCTTTGCAGTGTCCAAATTTAACTACAACGCCTCTGACAGCTTGTTTGTGCTGGCCCCTGTGCAGTCCCTGTCCATTGGGTCAGTGATGAGTGCCATGGGGCTGGGATTTCTCCTCTCCATGCTCTTCTTCATCGAGCAGAACATTGTCGCGTCCCTCACCAACGCCCCGGAGAACAGGTAACGCCTTTGGTGCTGCTTTTCCTTCTATGAAGGCATGTCCCTGGGTCTGTCACCACCACTGCTTGCCCAAAGCTTGTCTGAGCATCAGAAAATGTATTCAGAATGTGTTTTTAAGAATTCCTGTTGTCACAGGTGGAGATAACTCTGCTCCTTAACTTCTCACCTTCCCCAAAGCCCAGTGTTGTGGCAGTGAGCCAAAACCACAAATTCTCAACGAGCTCATCACCTCAACCTGTTTCTTCTTTACTCTCTGCTTGACACCATCGTTTGCCCCCTAAAACTCTCAAGGCATTTTTCAGGAAAAGTTTTGGGAGCCAAGAAGGTGGCATAGTGAATGTGAAGTGGGTATTTTGTATGGTTTGAGGTCTTTGGATGCACCTCAAGATATTTAGGGAGTGTCTGACACATGGACACTTGCACTGCTCTTGCAGCACAGAAAATTTGTTGAAAATGAGAAGTCAATGACCTACATAAATGTTGTAGCACAACGTGCTGCAGCCAAACATCAGGAGTGTTTGGAGCTGGTAAATTCAAACTGAGAAAAAGGTGGAAGTGCAATGAAACAGTATGTCCAATGTCTGATAAGTCTCATTTACGTGCAAACTTGAGATGTTGCACTATTAAAATATTCCCTCTGATGTTTTTGTGCCAACTGCAATCAGATGTGATGTCAAGAATGAACGTGGATGACTTTTTTCCAGGGAAACTACCACGTCTCCGAGGATTTTTTGCTAATGTGATGCGTGGGAGGGTTCTCTCCTTGCATAATATCCATTAGCATTCTCCATGTTGTAGCTGGAGTGACACAGTATTAGGAGAGAGGAGACAAGCTCAAATTTAGCTACACTAATTTAGTTTCCTTTGACCACCTCTTATCTCGATTATATCCCTTTAAGTGCTGCATAAATCTGTATGTAAGTGGGTCATCTTTTGGCTAAGATGAATTTTGTCTAAACTTTTGGTATTTTCCACTAGAATGTCTTTAAGGAATGTAAAATGTGCTTTGGAGTTTTTCAGAGTGCCTGAGCTGATGCTTATCAGGTGTTGGGGCAGAAACGTTTCAAGATAGAAAAACAGGGCATGGATTTTTAGAGATGTAAAAACTAGGACTTGACACCATCTGTTTGTGGTGCCATCACAGACACCTTGCACTATCTCAGGGTGCTCCAAGCCCCATCCAGCCTGGCCTTGGATGCTTCCAGGGATCCAGGGGCAACCACAGCTTCTCTGAGCACCCTGTTCCAGGGCTCACCACCCATACAGGGAAGGATTATTTTCTAATATCTCATCTAAACCTACTCTTTGTCTATTTGTGTCCATTCCCCCTTGTCCTGTCACTCCAGGCCCTTGTAAAGTCTCTCCCTATCATTCTTGTAGCTCCCTTCAGGTCCTGGAAGATTGCAATTAGGTCACCCCGATGGCTTTCCTTCTTCAGGCTGAACAATCCCAATTCTCTCAGCCTTTCCTCACAGCAGAGCTGCTCCATCCCTCTGATAATCTTGGTGGCCTCCTCTGGATTCATTCCAACAGGTTGTTGTCCTTAAAGCCCTCTGAAAAGACTGGGGAGGACAACAAGCAATTCCCCTGAGGGTGCTGGAGGTGCCTTTGCTCAGAGAAAGCAGCACGTGAGCAGGGGCTGTGTTTCCAAAGCGCGAGCCAACGCAGGAAACGCGTTTGCAATCCCACCCTTCCTGCCAGCACCTTCCAGAGGCATTGCAGGGTGGACACCTACCTGACCCACTCAGCCCACAGCCTCCTCAGTCAGTGGAGGGGGACACTCCCAGTGAGACCAGGCTTTTGTCCCACAGCCCCACCCGAGATTTCTGCTGCCCAAACAACGTCTTTGATCTTCATGGGCTGGATCAGCTCTACCAGCTCCATGTGCCTCATCTCCAGGAGTATCTTGGATGGCTCCAAGTCTGTGCTGAGGTGTTCAGTGGAGCTTGTTTGGGTGGCACTGACACATCTAAATGATGCTCCCTTTCCAGCTGGTGATGCCCAGAGAGAATTCAGGTGATCCCTCGCGTTGTGGGAGGATGTCAAGTGATCCAGGGGCAGAGATACAGCCTTAGACCTTACAGTGAGGGTTTTAAGTCTGAGAGCTGAATCCTTCCCCAGCCTTTTTTCTAAACTTCACTTATGGTATCTCAGCAGTTGGTACAAGATAGGAATATTCAGGAAAGGGGCAGACATTGCAAAAAATGGTAAGGTAAAAGTAGACATGAGTTCAGTCTTGGTGCTGCTTTCTGCACAGTCCTGGCAAAGTGGATTGCTCAGATTCCTCAGTGAAGGCTGTCAGATTCCCCATCCCCTAAAAATTAAAACAGGGAGACTCTGCAGTATTTGATGAACTTAAGAGCAAATCTCCTTGGTTGGCTACCAACCTTTTGGAATGTGTTGCCCAGAGAAGCTGTGGCTGTCCCATCCCTGGAAGTGTCCAAGGATGGATAGGATGGGGTTTGGAGCAATCTGGGATAGTGAAAGGTGTCCCTGCCCATGGCAGGGGGTTGGAACTGGGTGATCTTTAAGGTTCCTTCCAGCCCAAACCATTCTGTGATCCATTCCATGATTCTGTGACTACCAAGGAGGAGCTGAAGTTTAATGAATTCCTGTCCCATTTTCTTATCATGCAGTAGCAATTACATAATTAGGGGATTACTGCAGCATACCAAGCACGTGTTCTGCTCATGGGGAACGAGAGAGATCAGGGTTACAAACAAGAAACTTCAGTGCCAGTACTTTGATAACAAATGCTCCAGATTTTATCCACTCTGTATATGGACTCTGCAAGCAAACTCACTTTGATTTGTGTAGACCCTGCAATAAATGTAGGAGGAAAAAGCTGATGAAATGTTCATGGGCTGTTACTTTAGTAGGCTGCCTTTCTGCTCAGAGTTGTTCTTTCCAGATGACAACAGCTTTGGGAGCAAACCTTCCCATTTCACTACCTTTAGTGTTCACACTATGCCAATGGTAAATCCAGAGGTGTGAAATCTGTGTGTGTGTGTGTGTGTGAGAGCACTTGAGCGTTCAACAAAGGCAGCCTGTAGGGTTTGCCCCAGGTGTAATTCCTGTCCCAACCCCTTGTTCCAGGTTGGTGAAGGGCACAGCCTATCACTGGGACCTGCTGCTCGTGGCACTGATCAACACGGGGCTGTCGGTCTTCGGCCTGCCCTGGATCCACGCGGCCTTCCCGCATTCCCCCATGCACGTCCGGGCCCTGGCCTACGTGGAGGAGAGGGTGGAGAGTGGACACATCTACGAGACGTAAGTAGATCTCTCTGGATTCATTTGTGGCTTCCCCAATCCTTTGGGAGCGGTGGGTTATGCGGTTGGGGTGTTGGCTGTTGTATTCCAGATATGAAAGTCATGGAAAGATGTACCCAATGAGCCTTGATTTGGCTTCATCCCCTGCACCCAAGCATTCAGATTTGTGCTCTGGCAGCAGCATCCAGTGGCAGCATCCTACAGGGATCCCACCCACTCCATTGCAAATTCTCCTCTGGAAAAGTCAGCCAAGGCCATTTGCAGTTTCAGCCTGTGGAAAGCTGAGGAGATGCTTTGGCCGGATCTCTCCGGATGCTTTCCCCAGAAGGAATCCAAAGCTGATTCACTGCCTGAAACCTGTCTGGTGGTTATTACGAAGGGGAGGAAAAATGCACCATTATTTCAGAGCTCCCATAACATCTCCCACCACATTTTGAGATGGAGATGCTTAAATTCTCTGGGTTTTAAACAAAAACAAGTGTGAAGCCGTGGCTGGGTCATGGGTTTCCATGTAAGACAAACCCTTCTGCTGCTCTGAGTTGAGCAACACATTCTTATCACAGACCTATTAAAAAAATTAAAAACCTTTTTGCCATGAAACAGTCTCTACTCTGGAGCAGATCTGGCCCATTTGATCTCAGTCTGTTGCAGTTGAGTGCTTTTAGCACAGGAGTGGTAATTTCCACTCACATACCATTAGTTTTAATTATATTGCCTTGGTTTCCATTTTCTGAGTTGACACTTATCAAAAGTGAGGCTAAGTGATCATTTACTTTGGGGGATGGAGTGGTCTGTCTTAATCTCAGTCTTGCTTGCCTTCATGCTTGTTTTGGTGCCAAATGGCCCAGCCCAGCCAGGCACAGCTGATTTTTGGGTCAGGGATGGACAGATTTCACCTTCCATACCTGGAAATAGCTGAGTTCTGCTGCTCCCCGTAACTCTTCTACAGATCTTTTCCTGGGAGATCAGTCCCTTGGGTTTGTTTTCCCATTAGGATATGTTGTGATCAGTTGTTTCCACAACTATATCTCTCTTGAATAAATAGTAAACCCTATTTAAAGAAAAAATCAGCTTTGAGATTTGAGGTCTGTAGGTTTTAATCCATGCCCTTGCTCCTCGTGTCCATGATGTGCTGTGGGATACCTCCACTCTCTGTTTCTTTGAACTCACATTTTGAAACTCGTGTGCCAAACCTCCCTCCTGTGTCTCCTGTTGTCACTTTTAATATCCAAGTGCCTCTTTTTCCTGTTTTTCCACTGTCATGATTCTGTATTCTGGCTTTAGCTTGACAAAGTCAAGTCCCCTACCTGAACTAAGGACTAATTCCTGCACTTGTCCTCTCCTCCTTCACCCAGCTGCCCCCCAAAAAAGCACCAGAGAGGCCTTTTTGTCCACTCTGACCTAGATACTGCTGCAGTGATTATCCTGGAAGGGCTCTGAGGTCTGCCCTGGTCTCCCTGAGGGCTGCCCTGATCTCCAGCTCTGGTTGCTGGAGGCAAATCAGTGCTGGGATCTGGAGTGAAAAAGAGAATGAGGGTTTCCTAGTGCTTTGAACTCCCTTTGAGACCAAAGCTTTTTGTTCTCTGCAAAGCACTGGGGATAGAACAGGAGGCTCCAAGCAATGTAGTCATCTTTTTTTTTTGTCTTTTTTTTTTTTTTTCCCCTCTTAGCCAGTTCTGCTGAAACAGAAATGAAGCTCAATTAGAAAATCAGCTCTGTCTCCCTTGGCAGGCTCCTTCCCTGCACTCAAATCAAAGCTCCCACAGGATGATGATATAAACAAGGATAAAGATCTGTCACAGTGAAAGCAAAATTCTCTTCCCCCCTGTAGAGAAACGATTTAATTTTCCTGTGGCAATCTGCAAACAGGCTCTTGTTGCTTACTTGGAGAAGTTCAGGAATGGCTAATCCCATGCTAGCCATATTTAGAGGATTTTGGGGAAATGAGCCTGGATTATGCTCTTTAATCTCCATTAATTACTTTATTTCCATCACAGCACAGACTTTCTGGAGCTGTTTCCTCAAGAGCCAAACCAGATTCTGAACACATGGAAATCAAGGATTCCTTTGTTGACTTAATGTGACTGTGATGTTCTTTTTCTGGAAATGAGGTGCTAGAATTAGCAGAAGACCAATCTAAGGCTGGGAACATCAGTTTTTAAAATATCATGTTTGGCCAATTATGAGCAATTTTAGCTATGTTCTGATAAAATATTCCAAACTAATAAGTGGCATTAGCAGGAGCTGGCAGCAATTGCAGTACATCCTGTCTGTGATCAAACACAGTGCTGTGATTGCTGCATCCCTAAGAGATGGCTTTAGAAAATTCCATGAACTCCAGAAATCTCTTACCAAAGGGCTGCCACTCTGAGCTTGTACTTGCAGCCTTGCATATGATTTAAAAGTGGTTTTGAAGCTCACTTTGTTCCTGAGCCCTTCCATTTGCATGACTTCCCTTGCAGACTTGTGTGTGCTTGCAGGGCAGGAGGCTCCCCAGCAGGAGGAGGGGATTTCTCTGTCTGAGACAGCAGAAATCCTTTCTCTGTGGCTGACCTGGTGCTGGAGGAACATCCAGGTGCTGTGGCTGGATGAGGTTAAATCGGTGCATCCTTAAACTGCTGCTTCTCTGAGCCACCACGGAGACTCATCCTGGGTCTGGTAGCTCTGGAATGGCCAGACTCTGGAATTACTCTGGCCCAGCACTTCCAGTTGCACTTTAAGCTGCTTGGCTCTGTTCATCTCCAGGAATTCTGTGGTGATCCAGACCTGGAGGCAGTGGGAAAGATGCCAAACTCCGTCCATTTAGGTGTCCCAGTTCTACCAGAGCTGTCAAGAGTGAAGTGCTTTGCTCTCTCTCAGCTTCTCTGGGCTCTGGCAGGGACTCCTTGGATGTAGGAGCCTTGCAAGAAGATCCAACAAAATCTGTTTGGAAGGAGAAAAGCTGTGGTTTAAACCTGTTGGAAGGTTACTTACAGGTTAGCACCTCTGTGCATCCTGTCCTGGTAATCCTGGGTGATTTGTGTCACCTGCCCCACGGATCACAGAAGAATTCCAGTGTTGTTCTCAGGACTTTGTGTGCTGTTTGTGGTACCTGTTGTTCCTTAGGTCTCATGACTGCTGGTGTTAATTCTGCCTTGTTGTCCAAATGTTCAGAGCAAGCTTTGGGCTGTCACCCTTTCCTTCCCTCTCCAAATACAGGTGTGCAAAGCTCCTTCATCCCCTCAGCTTCATTTTGCTCCTTGAAGGTATAAACAGATTCAAAGTTCAACCTGACCTTACTTCTGGATGAGGTCTTCTGATGAGCAAAACTCTCCAACTTAATATTGCAATAATTCAATCTTCTTTAAGACAGAAGGGATTAGGAAGTCCCAGCAGTGCATGTGCAAAGGAGGGAAGAGTGTTTTGATAGATCTTTGGTGTTAATCCTTGGAGAAATTAGTGTACAGGGTTAATTCAGAATTTGAAGGGTCTCATCCAGGGTATGAGGTCACTAAATGACACCAAAACAGCCTATTGACAAAAATTTTCCCTCATAATAGGGGGATTTATTCACTGGCTTATCCACTGAATTGTTGGATTTATCTTCTTAAAAAAAAAAAAAAAAGTTAGGAATCCTCTTTTTCTCTCTTTGTAAGTAGTCTTGACAGATGCGGGTTTTCTTTCCTCCTATTGTTTCTGATGGGTTTTTTTTCAGACTGGGAGGAGATGCTCACAGGTTTAGCTGAAGTGCAAAGAAAACACAGCAGCCTCCCCTCAAGTAGGTTGCTAAAGCTGCTGCCTGCTTTCCTGTCAGTCTTCCCCTCAAAAAAAGCTCAATTTGTGGCCTGTCAGCTCTGGAAAATTCACATTAATTAATGACATGTTTTGCATGGTAATAGGCAATTGCCCACAGCAGGGTTGAATCCCTGTGTGGTGCTCTCAGCATTCTCTTCCCTGTAAACGGGGAGATCCTCGTATCCATCAAAAATGCTGACTCGCTGTCAGGAGACTGCTGACTTTCTGTTGTTTTGTTTTTTTTCCTCCAAGACGTTCCTTATTTCGTGGAGAAGTCAATGAGTTTTCTTTGGGAGAGAAGCCAGTTGCATGTGCCCAGGGTAAATCAAGGGAAGGATTACTGCACAGAAAGAGGATTCTTGGCTGGTTTGTTTTTTTTTTTTCCTGCATTGTGCTAAACAGAATCAGTTTTGAGGGCAATTTAGTTCAGGATAGGATCTGTAGAGCTTTGCAGAAGGGGAATTTGGCACTTCTCCAGCTGCTCTGTTTGAGCTGTGGATTAAGTGCCTGGCCTGGCTCCAGCCAGGCTCTGCCTCCTCAGTGTCAGCACGGGGCCAGAAGTGCTGATTTCAGAGTGGTGGGGATGAGTTTCCCTTTCCCCAGTGGCACGTGTCCTGCTCCTCCGTGGAGCAGCCACTGGGATAAACCCTTCTGGATCTTGGGGTGGTATCCCATCTCTTAACCCCTCCTTTCCTGCTTCCAGGATCGTGAGTGTGAAGGAGACCCGGCTGACAAGTCTGATGGCCAATTTCTTGGTGGGGCTGTCACTGCTGCTCCTGCCCTTCCCTCTGCAGTGGATCCCAAAGCCGGTCCTGTTTGGCCTCTTCCTCTACATCGCCCTCACCTCCATTGATGGGAACCAGCTCTTTGAAAGGGTGGCTCTGCTGCTCAAGGAACAGGTACCTGCAGTTGTGTTTGCAACCCGAGCGTGCAGCTGTTCAAACTGTTGCTCTTTCAATGTGAGAGATTTTTGGGAGGTGGTTGTTTTGCCTTTTTTTTTTTTTGTGAGGGTATTTCTGGGGAGTTGTCGTGGTTTGAATGACAGGTGTCTGCTAAGGAGGGCAGGAGCCTCCCTTGGAATAGAGAATTTAAATCCCCTCCCTTGGAATTATTATAACTTTGAAATTAAGAGGCTCTCAGGCAGAGATATGGGAATAGGAATAACAGTTCTTTATTATGGGAACTAAAATAAACAAGAAAACAAAAACACATGCAGTAAGACAAACAAAAAACCAAACAAACCCCACTGACAGAGTCAGGATCCCAGCTGTCCCCCTGTGGGTCAGGGTGTTGGTGGCAGTGCCATTCCATGGTGGCTGCAGTCCCAGTGGCAGATGTGGCTCTGCTGAAGTGATGCTCCTGGAGAAAAGTGGAGTTTTTCACTGAAGGTCCAGTGGTGATTGATGGGCCTGGTCTGCCTTTGAGAATCCAATGGAAAAGGCTGCCTTGGTGTTCCAACTCCCAGATTTTTATCCAGGTAGGAATACTTGGCTCCTCCCCCTGGCTGGAGCATTTCCCAGTGGGATGATGGAATTCTATCAGTGACACTCAATGGCCCATGAGCAGAAGATCTCTCCCTGGAGGGAGGCTGGGTTGTGGAAGAGATCAGAAAACTGCCCCAGCAGGTTTATTGACAGTTGGGCATTGACAGACAATTACACCCACACACCTCAGTTTGATCAGATGGTGATAGAATACAGAATTTTTGTTACATTTTACTCTGCAACCCATGACAGGAGTTTTAAACTCCTCTGTGTTGTTGTGTCATCTTGAGAGTACATGCATTTAAAAAAGTAATAATATAAAATATAAAAAGCACAACATCAGAAAATCATGATCTTTGATTTCCCCAACAGAGATTCAGGCAGGTAATTTTTTTTTTTGTGCACTTTACGCTTTCATTTTGTGTGAAATACTGCAAGATGGGATTTTAAACTCAAAATGAAATTACTTGTGTTATTGAAACCTCTGTGATGTGGGCTGAAAACAAACCTGGAAGATGTTTTTTTTAAATCTGTCTCTGTTACAGGTGTTAAAAAGGTGTTGTTTGGCAGTGTAGGTGGTACCTGGAGCAATCTCCAGCTCACCTTCTCTTATGTAATGAGGGTCAAGGGCTTAATAAGCCCAACATTTGGCTCTGCATCTCTGCTAATCTGTCTTGATCTCCAGTATTACATCCCAGAGGTTAAAACTGTGAAATTCGGGTAAAGATTACATTTGTCATGTCAATTTTTGAATTAGGGTTGAACAGCTAGTGATATATGTGACTTATTACTTCTGGTTTTAGTAGGAATTACGTGTGGAATTTTCCAGGTTTTGGCGTGGAAAATTAAGAAAGTATTCTCAAATACGGAAAACTCCCTTTTGTGGAAACCTTTTAATGAGTCATGGCACAATCTGAAAGCCACTGAGGCTGTGCTGGTGCCAGCAGACAGTCGCTCATCCTCTTCACTGATGTATAGACAGTGAGTCAAAGCCTGTGCTCAGACAAGGAAGGAACTGTCAAAACCCCCCACCATATTTAGCCTATTAATGTCATTTTTTTCCCCTTTATTTCTCAAAAATGGGTGGCTTACAGGAGCTGGGAAGATCTCTGCAGTCTGAGCACAGCCGCTTCCCGCACTTCCCTCATCTCCTGGTCTTCCCCTAATGGAGTTCAGCTGAGAGTTGAGAGCAGCAGGGGCAAGCCTGGAGCCTTGGAAGGCTGTAAAATAAGGAGGAGCTGGGTGTCAGGTGGAGGAATCAGCAACAGGAGCAACCTGGATGCACCTGCTCTCCTTCCCCCTGCACAGCACCACAGGCACCTCTGGCTCCAGGGAATCTCATTCCTGCACTTCCCATTGCACTCCAGATGTTCCCAGAGGCAATCCTGGCCCTGAGGGGTGTCCTGTCTTCTCTCCAGTGCCTGGTCATCCTCTGGCTCTTGCTGCCAATGCTGTGGTTTCAGGCACTGGAATTAACCCTACAAATCCCACATTCAGCTGCTGAACCTTCTAAGGACCCTGATGTTAATGCATTACTTGTACATAAAATTGTCTTCCTCAAATTGAAATTGATGTCTTCCCTCAAAGCCTGGTGTCCCAAAGCCCCATTCTGCTGTCACAAGTCCACATCCCTGCACGTCTAACATGTGGTTCTTCTCTTCCCAGACTGCTTATCCTCCAACCCATTACATCCGCAGAGTTCCCCAGAGGAAGATCCACTATTTCACAGGCCTGCAGGTCCTGCAGCTCCTCATCCTCTGCGGGTTTGGAATGTCACCCCTGCCTTACATGAAGATGATCTTCCCCCTCATCATGATAGGGATGATCCCCATCAGGTAGGAAGCTTGGCTGTCTTTTTTCCCTGTCTCTCATGCCTTGTGTCTTCAGGCTTGGATTACTGGAAGTCTGAGGAGAGGAAAAACTGGGAGCTGGGCTTGTTTAGTCTGGAGAAGGAAGGAGTGAGAGGAGATCTCACCAATCCATATAAATATCTCCAGGATGGTGCCAGACTCTTTCCAGTGGTGCCCAGCAACAGGATAAGGACTAATGGCCACAAACTAAAACACAAGAAGTTTCACCACAACATGAGGAGAACTTCTTTACGTTGAGGGTGGCAGAGCACTGGAACAGCTGCCCAGGGGAGCCGTGGAGTCCCCCTCTCTGGAGACATTCCAAACCCACCTGGACACATTCCTGTGTCACCTGCTCCAGGGGGATTGAAATGGCTGGGATTGAAACCCTTCCAGTCCCAACTATTGCATGAAGTGTGAGTGGTTCAGGAGGGTTTTCTGCATTTTCCAGACTAACCAGCTCCTGGAAGTGGGTAATGATGAGGGTTTTCCTACCAGCTGCTCAGGCCTGAGGAGGAATCAGGATTTCACTGCTGCTAGGAGTGCAAAGGGTTCTGGGCTGGCAAGTGCTCTTTTTCCAGCTTCCTAGGAGGCAAAAGCTCTCTTCTTTAGTGCCTGTGAGATGCCTGATCTTCCTGAGAAGCCACAGTCCAAACCTCTAGGTGGTATTTGATAATGTTCCTTATCACTTTGCGATTTGATTTCCTCAGGCCAGTGCTCACAGCAGAGCTGGGAACCTTTCCTAACAGGAATCCTTATCTCTTACCCAGCGCTGTGGTGACCTCACAGACCTCCTGCACTGCTGGCTGCCCCTGTCAATGATCAGTGGGGTGAAACTGGCCACATTTACACTTAAAATATACGTTTAAAGCCGGGAGGACCCCACAATATCCTCCAGTCTTGAGAGAGAATCAGTAAGAAATTTAACTAATTTCTTCCTTGGGGTTCATTAGCAGCCACTACCCATCATTCTCCAGTTAAATGATTCATGCTCTCAGTCCTTTGGATATAATGAGAGGCCATAATAAGATCTTGGAAGGAACAGATCAAGTTTCCAGTCCTCTTGATAATTTTTATTCCAGCATGGTACCAGTGATATCTGCTTGTCTTTGAGCTTGCAGTCCCAGAGCTTTTTCCCTCTGATCCCAAAGTTCAGGGCTGCCAATTTGCTAATCTGCACCACCTGCTGTGGTGTTTTCTTTGGCTGATAAAGATGGGTCCAGTCCTTTCTGAAACAAAAGCAAATGTCAGAGCTACCGTGGCTTTCAACAGGATCATGTCAGAGCCATTTGGGCTGGATTTTGAAAGATAAACAGGCTTGGAAAACACTGAAATTATTGTTCCTCTGGTAGTAATGCCTCACCTGCCCTTCACACTGGTGGCACTTGGGCTGCCTGGATGAGTGGCTGGTAAATATTCCAACTGTGAGCAGTGCTGGATGAGTGGCTCTTGTGGGAATTGCAGCTTTGCACACAGGGCAGCTCAGTGCAGAACAGAAAACGTGGGCCACCCTCAGCCAAATCCAGGTATTGGACACGGTATAAAAAACTCAATTAGTGTGGAGAGAATGCAGTCAAAAAACCTGATTTTGTACTAAGAGCTAGATCCTAATATGCAAATATATCTTCTTTTCAGTAAATAAGATGCAGTCACTTTATACCCTCTGTCTTGCTAACTCATTTCTCTTTCCAGGGCAGTTTTTTCCCAGCAGCTGGATAATCAGCCTTGCTGCCAAAGGGGAAGATTCTGCTGCCTGGCACAGCATGGAAATCTGCCCTTGGCTTTCCTTCCTCTGATTTCTTTTGCCTTCATGTAGTTTCTGCGGCCTCCAGCTCATGATCCATGAGCTCTGTAGTTAATGACTTTTTCCCAAAGATTTGGCACTGTAAATAGATGAGGCAGTTGAAGAAATTTAATATCTTTTCTCTTTTTTTTTTTTTTTTTAAAGAAGTGAAGGGAGAAAGAGGAGATGGGACAGTAGCCAGGGGGCAAATTCAAGAATCAAACACAGATGAGTGAGGCATGGCTTGGTGTCCCCTCCAGAACACCAGCCACGTCCCCCAAGCCACATTTCCATCCCTCCAACAGCTTTACAAACATGATTTGTGTTGTCATTAGTGAGGGATCACTGGCCTGGTCTTAGATACTGAGAAGCCACTGAAAATCCATTATTCCAGTGGAAAAGAGCCTGTTGGAAGAAAACTTGATCTCTTTGAGGATTCTCAGTTCCTGGCTTAGATTCAGAACTTTGGGATGATGAGTTGTTGGTTGCCCACAGAGGAATCTTCTCTCCAAGTTGTCTCTTACCTGGGTTCCTGTGGTTTTCAAGCATTTTTTCCTATGATGGGTCTATTTAAGGAGATCCTGGTATTTCTCATTAATAAATGATGTTTGGGATCTCTTGCACAGCTGAAATCTGAAACTGATATTTGAAAAAAACTGATATCTGAAAGCTGAAGAGTCGCTTCCTTGTTAAACAAAGGGAAAATGCCACATAAATGTGCACTGGGATTTACAAAAACAACTTCACAGTGCCTTTCTAACCCAAATATATTAATTTGGGAGGATGTTCTTGCAAAACATCAACTTCAAAAAGTGTTTTAAAGTAAGGGAATCTCTGTCTTCATGTGCAGAAGCCAGACACCAGGTTGGGATGGTCTTGTTTGGAGTCATGGCTCTTCATCTCTATATTTTTGTCACCCTGAGGACTTGGTGGTGACAGAGCTCTAGGGAAGTGCTGTTCCTCCTGTGAGGATGAGGATGTTCTCTTTCCAGCTGAAAAAATTTCCTTTCCTGGCACTGCTGTTCCTACAAACTCTGTGTTTGGTTTCAGAATTGGTTGGGTTTGCTGTCGTGTCCCCCTCATCTGGGGGAATATCACGGGAGCTTTGGGACAGAGGGGAAAATGCTGCATTTAAACAAACAAGGACTGACTGACTCCCTCTCTCTGCCCTGCCTCAGGTACAACCTGCTCCCGAGGATCATCGAGGCCAAGTACCTGGATGCCATGGATGCAGAGTACTGAGGGCAGCAGGGACAGCTCCTCTGGGGCCGGAACAGGCGTGGGACCATCTCCTGCAGTTTCCTTTCCCCACTTTTCTTCGTGCTCTGACGTTGGCAATGCACTCCTGTCACAGCTCCACGGGGCCTGTGCCAGACCAAGGGAGCCTTGGACTTGGGAGGACGATGCTCTCTGGAGCTGTGAGGCAAACAAGCTTTATGGAAAATGCTCCTTTCCACATCCCCAACCACACAAACCCCAAAGATCAGCCTGGCTGCTGCACAGTTGGAGCATCCAGAGTTGCCCTGCATTCCCTTGTTTGAGGGTGGGGGGGGCTTTTTTAATGCACCACATCCTTCTCTTCCCCAACACTAAGAACAGCAACTGACCCTTGTTTTATAGAGTGACAGCCCTGTCCTGGCCTTTGAATGCAATTCCCTGTGCACCCAGTATTCCCAAACTGGTGTTCTGGGTGGGATGGCCTCGTGCTAAACCACTGATGTCAGAAGAGATGGTGGCTGTTTTCTCAGATTAATGGGTTTGGAAACAGTTGCGATGTGTACTGCTACAACCCACAGCTTTGGATGGATTTTTAATTCCTGCAAATGAGCTGGGAACATTCAGAGGCTGGGCTCGCATGGCCCTGTGGATGAAACCCCTTCTGGGTTTGAGCTGTTTGGGCATTAGTTTGGATCTTTCTCCCGTTTCTCCTGGGTAATCAAACACAGAATTGTAGTTTTTTTGCACAACTGCAGCATTTTTTGCTTGCACCCTGAGGGCAGTTGTGTCGAGGTTGCATATACATATGTACAGTAGTGCCTATGTGTACATATATACATATGGAGTTGTGTATATATTTTGCATAGATATACAAATAGGCCTGGTTCTCTCCAAATTCACAAGTGTTTTGTGCAGTCAGTGTTACCCACAGTGTCCTGACCATATACTTGTTCTCTGCTTCAGTGCTGCTTTTTTCTCATTTGAGATATGGTCACTTTTATTCCTTTGGAAGCTGCTCAGTTACTGGTTTTGTTCACGTGTTGCTTTATTCAAGGTATTTTCTTTGCTTTCTCCTTCCTGTGGCTTGAGACCTTCATCATTCTGTCTTGAGGCTCCAACATGTGAATTTTTCATTTAATTTTGATGTACAGAATGCAATGAAAGTTCTCCTCTTTTCGCCTAATCAATACTTGTGGGTCATTTCTTTGTTTCTGGTGTGTAGCTGATTTCCAGTTTCTCCCCACTCCCAGACGTTATATTATATTTCTGGATGAATCTTAACTTCTGCTGTCTTTTATATTTCAGTTTATTTAATTTTGCTTGTACTATGGTCAGTTTTCTTAATTGGAGTACTGTGAAACAAGCTGCCCTTTAGTTCAGTGCTTGGCACATCACAGGTCACAGCTAAAAATGTGCAGAAAATTGTGGACCTCGGTGATGAACTTTCAAAAGAGTAGAAATGAGGGAAGAAGAATGAATGGAAAATATGAATTTATCAGCACAGAGAAGTGTTTCTTACCAGTTGCTTGCCCAGTAAATGATGCAGAGTTTTTTTCCTCCCACCCCAGCATGGTGAGGGAGACCAACCCAGCCATGAGGGAGGAAGGCTTTGGGTGCACAGCTCCTGTGCTGATGCTAAGCCAGGCTCAAGCCACTGCAGATTTGGTGTATTTGCACTAAAGATCAGAAGGTATTTAATCTTTGTGGAACTGCCCACGGCTCTCGAACACGTGTGCAGAACTAATTTTTTCATTTTCTTACAAAACCCTTTGTATTGAGGCTCGAGGGAGGAGAGCAGCAACAGTTCCCATATCCGTGGTTTTATATCCCTGAGAGAATTGTAGGGAAAACCCCTCAGCTTAGCAAGCAAAACAATGTCACAGATAGCAAAACCACAACCTCCATGAGGCACCAGGCTGATCTGAGAAGTCTCGGGGTCAAGGTGACCACCCCAGGGCATCAGGGCAGGGAATTTGGCTTTCAGCAGCCTCGGGGCAGCAGGGGTAGCTCCTGCCACGTCTGACAAGAGCAGGTACAAACCTGAGCGTGATTTCTGACCACTTTCCCCAAGATTTCCCTGGCTTTTGAGTCATTTCTGTGCCAGGATCACTCCGAGCTGTTAGCAAGGGCTGCATGTAGGAGCAGGGGCAGACAGGATTTCAGAGGTGGCAGAATTCCATCTGATCTTCAGTCAACAGCAAAAGGGCAGGTGACAGCCAGCAGTTCAGGACCTGCTGGAAGCCAGGGAGTGAAGAGGGCTGCTGAGGCTGAAATAACATGTTTTTCCTACAGATGTCAGAAGATTTAAGCAAAGCTGCAATCAGAGGTGTCATCTTCTGGCTGAGTAAAGCTGTAACACACACGTGTCCTGTGGGTGAATTCCTGGTGGCTCCACAGGAAAAAAGACATCTTGTGGGGTGGTTTAAGTGATAGTTTGGGTGCTGTGGCTGGAGAAAGGACAGGCTGTGCCCGTGGGAATGTGGCTTTGGTCCTCTTTGAGGCTCTGAGTGGGATTTCCTCACGTATAGAGCCATAGTGGGGTGGACTGACCTGCAGGTCCTGCCAGACAAAATAGCTTTGAGATGCCCCCTCCATCCCTCACTTAGAAGGGCCAGAAATATCCCCATTTAAAGCCTTTTTGAAAGATCAGTTTCAGATAGTGTTAAATATTGCAGAGAGAACTTAAAATCCAGGCAGCAGGGAGGGTTAAATATGCACCACAGCTCTTGTTTGTATCTTTTATTTTCCTTCACCGGTATGACTTCAGTGTTTGTATTTTCTTTGTAGGGTCAGTAGGATTCTGTTCTGCAGGGTTTTTGTTCTTACAGAAGTCAGGGGCCAAAGAATCAACTGATGGGAAATCAGCACAGCTTGTGGGGGGGGGAAGAAAAGCTGTGCTGGCTTGGACTGGTTGAATATTTGGACCTATGTCTCAATATCTGGGTAGAAGGGAGATGTGAGACTCGAGGCCTCTTGTCTCAAAAGGGGTTTTCATGATCCTGCAGAGGATTTATTTTATTTTTCTATGCCTTTTCTCTTCTTGTTTGCTTCTGGTTTTGCTGACTTAAGTGCAGGCGTTTCCAGGAAGTAGCTGACTAGGGAAGGAGGGTTTGTTCAGAGTTGATTGAGCACTTTAATACTTCTGTGAAGGTTTAAGACAATTAGAATGTAAAAGAAGTTTTATTATAAGCTCTTTATATACGCACAATGCTCTGTATAACTGTTGCCAAAGAACTGAGTCTGAAAGGTGTCGAGAGCTGTTGGGAGAGTCCGTGGGGTTCACCTGGCATTGCAAGGTAGGGAAAAGCTTCTGAAACGAGTGGATTTTGGAAGTTGCCGTTTGACAGCTGCCAAAACGATCAGAAACTGGGGATAGAATAAAATTCTACTCTCAAACTTGTAGTTTTTGATCCTCGCGTTGAATGTAGGAGCTAGAAGTGAGCTTGACAATTAAAATTGGATTTGTACCTGACTGGTTTTGTTGGTGTGAGACTTTATTTTGTTGTTTTTGAAGACGTCCTTGACGTGCTGTGTGTGGGATTTGATGTGTTTGTTCATGTAAATGAAGGGGAGTTGGTGAAAAGGTGGAACTTGCTGAACAAGCAGTGCAGCACTTTTGGGATTGCTTAGGAAGCACAGCTGACAACTGCACTGCAACAACCCCGAACTCCCTGGCACCAGCATTTGAAGTTATTTAATAAATGTCAAGCTCCACTTGGATGTGGTGTCAGTGCTGCAGAAGGATGGGGATGGAGTGAAGAGATTCAGCTGGTTTGGCTCAGAGGTGCTGCTGGTGAAGTGGTCCAAGATGAGCCCCAGGTCTGGAGGACACAACACAGGCTTCCTGATGATCCAGGGATGCTCTGGAAAGGAACAGGGTAGATGGTCACACTTTTGTACAATTGTAGGTTCTTCCCCAAAATCCCACATCCCCAGCTGCCCCCAGAGAATGAGACTTGGCAAACTTCTGCTCATGATATTTGGCTGCTTTAGGAGCTGCTGCTGGACTCTGCTGTGTGGGCACAGGAAGTTCCCCCAGAGTTGGATAGAGCTGGAGAAAGTTCGGAGGTGGGAGGGAAGGGGTTGGTTTTGGTTTTGGGGTTTTTTTGTGGAGTTCTCAGCAACCAGAAAGGGACCTGAGATGTCCCATCACCAAAAGAAGCTCCTGTTTTCCAGTGTGTCCCACCAGGCATCTCCACCATCATTGTCACACGTTCACGTTACCTCTTTCCAACCTTTTTTTATTGTTTGCTGCATTCTGAATCTGCCCTTTGCAGGCTAGAATGTTAATGGGCAGAGCCAGGGGTGGCTCAAGCACTTTTGATGTGTCTGTTCTCCTGAAACTCAGTGCAAGCTCTTTGCTGTCATCTCCTGACCAGCTCTCTGCTTCCCCAGCCCATTCGAGAAGCTGGCTCTGGAATTTCCACTGTGGAAATGCTGCCCAGATGCTGAGTGGGAATTTTTTCCCGGAGAACCTGAGCCTGTGTCTGGCAGTGGCTGCTCCTTGGGGGTCCTTTGCCAGATAAGCAATGAGGAAGGATTTGTAACTGTCCAGCAGTTCAGAAACCCTTTCTTCATCTCTTCAGAAATCAACTGTATGGCCCCAGTTCCAGTTGGGATGTCCTCCTTTCTTCTGCCAAGCTTCCAAAACAACCTGACTAGACATAATGGGATGGAGTTGGGTTGTTTCCTGTCTTGAGGCCTGTGAATGTTAGAAGAGAATCATCTTCTCTAATTGTTTTCCTGCCTAATTAAGGCATTGAAGCACCGAACCCTGGCCATTCCACTCGAGGCTGCAGCGCTGCTTGCAAAGAGCAAACCATCAATGTTGTGGGCAGAGCAGAGGGGAGGGAGTTGTTGCAGCACAAGCTTTAGAATCACAAATTAGCACTTTCCTCTTTGGCTTTTGGGTGTTTTCCTTTCACACTTCCCTGGCTGTGTCTTTGCCTTGTACAAAGCGCTGCATGAGCTCGGATCGCTTGGCTCTGCTCTGATGTCACATTAAATATTAAAGAGCCTGTCCTGGGGGAACTGCTGCCTTCTGCTCCCCATCTGCCTCTCCTGCAAAGAGCTGCTCACTTGGAGAGTCTGCTCTTCATCCATGAGACAAATCCCTGCTGCTGCAGGAGCAATGCCCCTTACTCAGCCACAGAAAGGGAGCAAAATGCAGAGTTGTGGAAAACTGCTTGAAAATAAAAGCACTGATCTCCCTCCTGATCTGAGTGATGCTGGCACTTAGCACGTGGGGAGAACCAGGAGCTCTGCAGCAGTGAGGGGTTTGTGATGTGACATGGGGTCTGCAGGAATCCTGTCAAATTCAACATGTGGGGGATTGATTTCAGTGCTGGAGAGGCTTTTGGGAGGGCTGGGAGCAGTTCTCATCTGCCCAGTAGCAATTGATGTCTTGGAATGCTTGATTTAGGTAAGTTTTCCATGACTGCATGGCCTGGGTGATTCTGCAGTGTCTGTGGGAGTGAGACCAGAGGTGGCTGGAGCAGAAGGTGCAGCCCTGGGTGCCCTGAGTACCTCCAATGCTGGGGGTGAGCTCTTTGGTGGCAGTGACAGAGCTTGGTGTCCCCTCCTGTTGGGAGCTGCTTCCCCTGGGAGCTGTGCTGGCACCTCTCTGGTGTTCAGAGCAGCACATTTCTCAAATTTGGGACCAGTGCCACTGATTCCAAATGGCACCTCCAGGGAGTGCTGGGCTGCTTGAGCAGGAGTTTATGGGATTCCCATTCATGGAATCCTGGAATGGGTTGGGTTGGAAGGGACCTCAAAGCCCTTCTCATTCCATCCCCTTCAGGGCAGGGACACCTTCCACCATCCCAGGCTGCTCCAAGCCCCATCCAGTCTGGCCTTGGACACTTCCAGGGATCCAGGGGCAGCCACAGCTTCTCTTGGCACCCTGTGCCAGGGCCTCAGCACCCTCACAGTGAACAATTCCTTCCCAATATCCCATCCATCCCTGCTCTCTGGCAGTGGGAAGCCACTCCCTGTGTCCTGTCCCTCCAGGTCCTTCACTGCAGAGCTTCCTTTGCCTGCCCAGGTGTTGGTAGCTCCCTTCCATCTCCACCACTTCTGATATTAAAGAGTAATTTTGATCCTGGCATTCAGTGGCCAAGTCTGGAAGCTGCAGCCACTGGGATGTGTTGGATGTGTCCCTTTGGAGCTGGGCTGTGCTCTGAGGTGCCCAGCAAATCCAAGTGGATCTGTTCCCATGGAAGAAGGAACGATCCAGCTGCAAAGCACAGCAGCCACTGGGGAGTGAGGGAGGAGCTGCTGACTGACCCTGGGAGGGTTTAGCCTGTGGTGTCTGGTGGGGCCACACTGGTTTAATCACGGACTGAGGGCTTTGCTATTTTTGGAGGTGTGCATCCCCTCCTTTCCCTGTCCTCTCTGTTGGTGTTTGTTCCTTGTCCCCACAAAGGACAGATTGGACTCTATGATCCTTGTGGGTCCCTTCCAAGTCAGAACAATCCATGATTCTATGAGATGTTACCCCAGAGAACAGAAATTCTCTTACTAACAACTGAACTGTTCAGCTGCTGAAAGACCCAAACTTTATCCCAAGTACATCCTCAAATAAATGCAAACCACCCTTTCCCCATGATCCCACCTGAGAAAGGTATACCCTAAATGCATAAATATCTGAAATATTCCCTCATTTTCCCCTCCTGCTTTCCCTGGAGGGGGTGCAAGTGCAGGCTAAGCCCTGTTTAAGAGGGGAAACCTTCCAGGGGCAGATCCAGCTCATCTCCTGTGCAGGCTAAGCCCTGTTTAAGAGGAGAAACCTTCCAGGGGCAGATCCAGCTCATCTCCTGCCCTGCATCCCCTTCCCCTGCAGCACAGAGTGGATTTCCAGTGATGTGTAGAAATACTGGGTTTGTTTCCCCCCATGATGTGTAACTGGTTAAATCCTTCTCCAGTGGGAGACCAGGATTCTGAGAGAGGATTTTAAATGAGGGGGGATCCCTGTTCAGGGATTTCTGGCCCATAGATACTGCACTTGTTAAAGAGGCTCTCCCAGAGCATGTCCCTGATCTGGTGTTGATTTCCCAGTGAAGGATTTGTTTTGATAAGAGTTGCTTGAGGGTGGGGAGGGAGAGGGAATTCCTTGGTTGTATAAGGAAGTTCTGTATTTAAAATGGAAATAAAAAATAAATATGCTGTTTATATATTTCTACTTTGTGCCCAATCCCTGTCTTTTCTTTAACCCAAAGTTCCCAGCACAGTCTGGGTTTCTCTCCCAGTGCTGAGGGTGTTTCTCTGGGGATATTTGTGTAATCCCCAACACTTGGAGCATTTGAGCATCTCAGCTGGGACTGTCAGAGCACGTGTCTGACACGTGAGAGTCTGGGGAGCCAAATATTGGATTATTTCATCATTTGATGGGGAATTACTGCACCTTTTACCTGATTTGGTGCACTGGGAGCATCTGGAGGTGGCTCTGAGTTTCTTGGCATCATCCAAACCAGAGACAAGCCCAAATCCTGGTGAATATTGTCATTGGGGAGCCTGGGAATGAGACACTTCTCCAAGGAAGTCAGAGCCAGGCTTGGATCCAGCATCCAACCTCCTTTAATCCAAGGATCCTGGAGGAGCTCACGAGGACACGAGACTGAGGTGAGGCTGGGAGTGGCCGTGTGTGTCTCAGAGCAGGAGCTGGGACAAGGCAGAGCCTGCAAAAATGGCCCTGTCTCCAACCACTGCATTTCCCCAGGTTCTTTAGGATTCCTCCTCCAGCTCTGGCCTTCATCAGCATGAGCTGCCCTAAAGCAAAGCTGGTGACCCTCAAATAAATTGATACATTAAAAAAATAAACCCAAATAAAACCCAGTTTATAAATGGACATGATCCCAGGAAAACTGGGGGCAGTTTGGGTGGTGTTAATTTGAGGGCTGTCCAAAGTGTGGCTTGCCTCTGCTTTTTTGGGAGGAGAGATACTCCCTGCTCTGCCCTGGGGAGTGTTGGGATGTGCCAAGAGCAGAGCACTGAACCTGTCTCAGCCCAGGGCTGCTCCCTCCTGCACAGGCTGGAAAGGCCCAAAACAGGACAGGAAAACTGCTGAGAAGTGGCTGTGCTCCAACTGAGCCCTCTGGGAGATGTGGGGATGCTGCAGAGCCCTGGGGATGGGTGCTGAGCAGCAGGAAAGAGGTGGGAGGGACATGTTTGGCACCTCCTGGGTGTCACTGCATGGATTTCTTCTGGATGAGCTTCTGCAGGATGCCAAGTGCCCCTGTCCAGAGCAGATTTTATAATGATACTGGTTTAAATGGTGGTGGTGTTTGGAGCAGAGCTGGGCAGGGTCAGGGTCAGGTGGGGATGTGTTTCCCTCACATTGTCCTTCCTTCCCCACCAGGACACACCTGGTGCTCTGCCAGGAGCTTTGCAGGAGGCTTGGAATGGGAGGTGGCCAAAAATTTCATGGATAAACTGTCCAAGGCAGAGCCAGGCCTGAGGGGCGTGATGTGTGGGTTTGCCCTGTGCCATGGAGGGCGGGCAAAAAGGATTATTTAGGGTGGCTGCATCTTCAAGCTGATGATTTTGTCAGTAATTTTCCCTTCTCAATCTCCTGCTTCGGTTTAAACTAAAAAGGGAGTTGGAATATTCCCCCTGCCTGCATTTCCCAGCCCTACAAAGAACTGAAATATCTTCCTGGAGTGCTCCAGGTGTGACAGGGTCTGTCACAGCACCCAGACATCCACGTAGCACTGCAGCAAAGCTGGGGAGAAGGAACCAGTTATTCCCTGTCCCCCGAATGTTGGGGGAATGCAGAACCCAGGGATGGACCAGAAGAGAAAGCAGCAGAAATGCTGCAGCCAGCCAAGGGTCAGAAATCTGAATTTTTCAGTATACAAGCCAAAAAAGCAATTAATTGTAGTTTTCTTTCTTTTTTTTTTCTTTTTTTTTTTTTTTTTCCTTTTAAATATTCGGGATGGATTTTGTGTTTGCTTCTGGCCCTGAGCCTTCCCAGGCACCAAAACCTGCTGCTTTTCATGGGGAATTTGATGTGCTGAGAGCCGCTGCCATCTAGGGGACAGAGAGGAGAAAAGGGACAGGGAGCAGAACAGCGGGACGGGTTTCACTCCCAAACCTCCAAAATCTGCTCCAGCCTCCGGAGAATCTCAGCCCAACCCTTCTCCATCACCTGGGCACCCAGCACGGAGAGCCCCGGGCTCAGAAGGGGAAGTTGAAGCTGCTCAAGCAGCCCCAAATCCTGCGTGGAAAGCAGAAATCACAGTCTGGTTTTGGTTGGAAGGACCATAAAGCCCCTCTCATTCCACGGGCAGGGCCACCTCCCACTGTCCCAGGGTGCTCCAAGCCCCCTCCAACCTTGGACACTTCCAGGACGTTTCCTTCAAGCAGCACCTTCTGCCCAAAGCCAGGCACCAAAAGAAGTTTACAGAAAAGGTTTTCACTGAGGGGTTTGTTCCAAGGGACACAGAGCCCTGTGAGCTCCCTCCTTTCAGGCACAGCTCCCTCTCCCAGCTCTGGGCTGGTTTTGGTGTCCTGCAGCAGCGTTCCCTCCGCAGGGACCTGTCCTGCTGTCCTTTAGGGAAGGAATGTTTGCTCTGGATCCCTGCTGAGGAGGGTCCAGGGGTGTTACAGAATTATTACAGAATTATTTCAAGTGGAAAAGCCCTCTGAGATCATCCAGTCCAACCATTCCCCCAGCACTGCCAAGGCCACCACTGTCCCCAAGTGCCACATCCACAGGGCTTTTAAATCCCTCCAGGGATGGGGACTCGAACACTGCCCTGGGCAGCTGTGCCAGGGCTGGGCAACCCTTTCCATGAAGGAATTTTCCCAAAATCCAATCTAACCCTCCCCTGGCCCAGCCTGAGGCCGTTCCCTCTCCTCCTGTCCCTGTCCCCTGGGAGCACAGCCCGGCCCCCCCTGGCTGTCCCCTCCGGTCAGGGAGTTGTGCAGAGCCACAAGGGCCCCCCTGAGCCTCCTTTGCTCCAGGATTTTCCCCAGGCACCAAAGGGGGACTCTCTCTTCTGGATAACTCTGTCTGAGCCCCCCCAAATCAATCTGTCATCTTACTGCACGTACCTAAAACCAGACTCTTCCCACACCTTTGGAAAATGTGGATGGGAGAGCAGTAGGTGGAAAAGCTGCACTTCCATCACTTTGAATAAATCATCAGCACTAAGGACAGTAAATAAAATCACCAATAAGAATCTGGCAAAGGGGTGAGTACAGCCTCGAGCCAGAGCTGCAGGGCTGAGGGGTTTGTGTAGGACACTTCACCTAAAATCACTTTTTTTCACTCTTTCTTATTTCAGGTTTTTGGGGTTTTTTTCCCCTAACTTCATCAGCCCCCACGGAAATCTTTTTGGCACCCACCATGGGCAGCTTCAGGGTGGACAGGAGGGGCTGCAGCCAAAAGTTTGCTGTCAGGGGTTTCTCTTCCACCCCCTCACCCCCAAATATCCCCTCCAGCTCATCCCCATCCCCCAGGGCAGTCCCAGCTCTCCAGGACATCGGGAGGAGGCTGTGGGCACATCTTGCCCTGAAGGAGAACAGGGACAACTCCTGAGGGCTCAGCCAGGTAAGCAAAATTTGTAAATCTTGATCACTAAAAGCTGCCTGTTGTCTGTGCAGACTCCAGCAGAGGGAGTGTGGCTGCACGGAACGGGATTAAAACGCTCTTCTCTTCAGCAAATCCACCTTGTGGAGATGAATTATTAGGATGTCTCCTTTGGATGGCGTTTTCCTGTGACATTCCCAATTGTTCCCCACCTGCTCAAACAGCAAAATTCATTGGGAGCCTTTAAAAACAACTGAAAAGTTTAATTTTATTATTTTTTTTTATTATTTTAGGCAGGGCCAATAAGAAAAAAAAACACTCCCAAATCCTATCTCACAGTTTTAAATCCAAGGTAAATCGTTAAATTACATCCCAGGGGGATGGGATTGGATGCCAAGGCAGGGGATTAATTTTTGGGAGATCCAACCTTCTCTTGGGTACCACATTCCCACCACTATTATTTTGTTTGCTGGGTGATTCTGGGGAGATGTTCCTCGATGCTCATCAGGGACTGTCTTTGGAAGAGGGAGAGCCACAGAGGGAAAGCAGGAGATGCCCATGGAGAGAAGGGGATGGGATTTGGGTCAATAAAACACCTCAGATTTTGTTATCCTTGATCACAGCCGCGGGAGTGGCACAGTGGCACCTGCAGTGAAGGTTTGGATACCCCAGACCGGCTCCTCCCGAATTTCCCTGGAGGTAAAATCCACCCTTAGAGACCCTCCCTAAAAGCTGAGAGTCCCAAGGGATTAATTTTATCCATCTGGGCAGACTCTGCCTGCTGGGAGGGAGAAATGTCAACATCTGTGCTGCAGGGAAGATTGTCTCGGGATGCTGGTCCTGGAAACGCCGGAGGTTGAGGACCTTGAAGTTAATGAGATTTCTCCAAATTTGCATATTAATAACTGCACCTATTACCTCGCCATTAGACTTAATAGGGTGAAATTTTAACAATTAATTGCTAATAAAATAGCCCCTTCATGGCCATTTGTACGTGAAAGTGGAATAAAAGAGCTGAGCACTGCTTTCCTGAGGTGCTGGAAGGATTTTGGTCACCCCTCCCCTGCTGCAGGTGCAGCTGGAAACTTTTTATTTTGTATTTTCTGCTTTGTCCGGCACGGATAATCTTCCTTGTGGTTCATCCCACCTCGCTCCAGCACCATTCCTGCTCCTCCAAACCTGTGCTGTCCTCTCAGCCAAAGGCAGAAAGCTCCAGTGAGTGCTGGGCTAAGGCACGCTGGCCATTTCCTCCCCTAATTGCCATTAAACGCAATTAGTGCTTCCCAGCTCGCCCCAGAAGCAGTGTCTCAGCAAGGTCACCGTGGCCTGGGGCTGGAGAAATGCTGCACCAAGAGTTTTAGCCAGAAGAATAGTGATTATTATAATTATTTCTTCACATGAAAATCGGCATTTCCCCTTCTGTCTTCCCCCAAATGAGCCCAAGCACAAAGAATGTGTCCTCTGGCTGCTGGGTGAGTGTCCCATGAGGTGGCGGTGACTTTCTGCCCTGTTCTTGCAGGAATTTCGTTGCTTCCCAAGTTATGAGAGAAGCTCATTTCCCTGGAGAAATGGGGAAAAACTCCATTCTGGTGTTCCCAGACCTGCAGGAGGTCTGAAAGGGAAAAGCTGTAGGTTGTATCCTACAGAAATGGGGCTGGGATGAGACAGAGTGGGGTAAATTCAGCTCCCTGGAGCTCCTGCAGGATTTGGAGGCTCTGCCAAAAGTCCTGGAAGGCCAGAGCAGAGGGCCCAGGAAGCTCCTCACCTCAAAAATCACCTTTTCTCCTTCCTTCCTCTCTGCCAGGACATGAACTCGACCTCTGTGCATGAACCAGCTGCTTCCCAGTGATGCCTCCAGAGGAAAAAATCCTTCCCTGTCTCTCCTTAGCGCACAGGAGCTCCTTGCTGTGGTGTTCTCCCAAAGGCAGCCTCCAGGGAAGCTGAAAAAAACCCCTCCAGGCTGGAAAAACCCCTCCAGCCTGTCCCCCACCCTGTATCCTTCCTCTAACCCCTCTCCCAGGGGTGGGAGCAGATCTGTGGCTCGGGCATAGATTGTTTCCCTGAAATTCTCCAGGCATCTGGCCCCAGACTGCCTGAGCCGGTCCTTAGGGGGTGTTTTTCTCCTTGGCTGAATTTGTCTGGGTTTGGAGACTGCAGAATCCGGCGGTTCCCGCAGCAGGGAGTTCTGCAGATCCTCTTTTCCTCCTTGGAAATTCTGGGTGTATTTGGCAAATCTCGGTGAGTCCAGCCTGGCCCTCGAGGCAGCTCCAGGCCGTGCAGGGGTCAGCCCCATCCCACCCTGGCTCGTCACCGCTCTGGAGGGGCCAGGGAAAAAAAAAAAAACCCACAAAACCTGTCATGGGAAAAAAAAAAAAAAAAAAAAAAAAAAAAAGGGGAAAAAAAATCCCGGAGCTCCTCCAGCACGTCCTGGCCTGGCGAGGAAGCTATTTTCACCAGCCTCCCACACACGCTGCGATGCTCGAGCAGCAAAGGAGGAACCCCAGCGCTAAGTGCAGCTTTAACAGCCCTGGTTTAGCTCACCGGCGCTTTCCTTGCAGATGCTTTTTTTTTTTTTTTCCCAATGTTTTTTTTCCCGGGAACATCTGCCCTAAAAATCTCTGGGGACCGGTGCCGGCCGTGCCCGGAGGTAATGCAGTGCTTGGCGTCACTGACATTTAAAGGTGTTTTTCCCAGCCTCAGCTCTCCAAGCTGTCCCCTGGGTATCCGCAAAGTCCTGGGATGAGATTCACACCTCGCTCCCGAAGCGCTGAGCTCGGGGCAGAGCGTCGGGAATCGCTTCCCGAGCCTGCCAACAGCTCTCCCCTCTGAACTGTTCCATCCCCAGGGATGCAGGATGTGCCTCGCACTGTCCGTGCCTCCGGGAAGGCAGCAGAGGGGCTGAATTCCCGAGGGAATGACCCTTGGGAACATCCAATGTAGGAGATGGCTCTGCTCCGCACCTTCCACCCCAAACTGTGCAAACTGTCACTGACATCTGAAATATCAGAGGGTTGAAATATCAGAGTGACCCCAGCTCCAAAGTCCCCATGGAACATTTGGTGGGGAGGAAAGTGGATGAGGATCTCTCCATGGGGTTTTTTTTGGTTTTTTTTTTTTTTTTTTTTTTTTAAGTGTTTATAGTCTCTGTTTCGTTTTTCCCAGGATTAGGAAAGGCTCGTCTTTAGGGATCTGCCTCTCCCTGCCTGTTCACTGCTCCTCAACGCGGAGCTGAAGGAACACGGGACCCCACTACAAGTCAGAAGGGCTGGAAAAACGCATGGAACGAGGAAAGAAACCCTCTCCTGTAAAATAATCCTTAAAACAAATCATGGGGAAGGGCCCTGTGCCTGCCCTACTTGCTGGGTTCCAGGCTGCTCCTCCTGCCTCTCAGCGCTCCAAGCCATCTCCTCAACTTCCAGCTTTTCCCTCCAGATCCTCACACGCTCCCCGCTCCCTCCCATCGCTGCAGGATCCAGCCTGGACCCCCCCCCGCCCCTCTGTTTGCTCCTCCCTGGGGCTCCGAGGCAGCCAGGGACCATCTGGGTCCCTGCCCGGCAGAGGCGAGGGGAGGGCGGTAGGAGGGACCGGCGACGCGGGGAGGGGAGAAGGATGCTCCGGGGGTGGCTCTTTGCTTCCTCGCCTGCCCGGAGCTCGCAGGGGCTCGCCTGGAGGATGTCTCACCCCCTCGGCACAGGTAACTCCGGGATCCCCCCCCCATCGCCGCAGCCGGGGGATGCTGCCAAGGGGAGGAAGGGGCCGCAATCCGGTTTGGATTGAAACAAAACTTCAAGGGGAAAATGGGGTCTGAAACAAAACAACAACAACAAAAAAAAGAGGATGCAGGTTTGTGCATATGATGCTCGGAGCATCCAGGGGTGAGCCCTGCCCTGAAGTTTCCTTGTGGATGGCCGGGAAATACTCGCAGGGGTGGAATCCCGGAGGTGGGAGCGCGGCCGCGGCTCTCCCTTCTCTCCGAGCCTTCTCTGCCGTGCGCGGTGGGGATGCTCGGGCTCCGGGAACGAGCGGGGATGTTCTTGGTACCCTGAGGTGCTGCACGCCACGGGTCCGCTGCCCGTGGCTACTGACAGCCCGTGTGTGGCCAGTGCATGCCAGGAGCAGGGATTTGCGGTCCCGGCTTTGAAGTTTGCGTGTGCCAGGGGCAGGGGATGCAGCCGGCGGGGGCTGTGCCCACACTGGTGCTGTGTTGTCGCATCCGCTCCCACATCCAGAGAGGAGGCTCTGCAAGGGATTAAATGTATGGATGCAGAGGAGAAGTGCAACAGCAGCAGGCACGGCTCGGCAGGGAAGCACAATCCACAATCCGTCCTCTCCTCCCGGAAAAGCACATGGATGAGCAGGGAGATGTTGCAGGCAGCCCGTGCTCCTTCCCAAGTGGAGAGCGGCTTCCTCCGAGCATCCCCCGGCAAAATGCGTGTCCTTAAGGAGACTTGGGAAGCGGCTTCCTGCCGAGCACGTGAGATGCAGCCGCAGCTTTGGGGAGGCAAGAGCTGAGAGGGGTGGAGGGGGGTGGTGGTGGTGATGATGGGGAAGAGGATGAGAGGATATTCGATTTTCTTCGCCCTGTTTGTGACAAGATGTTCTGGTTTGTCGCTGGAGGTGTCACTGCTGGGGGAGCGCTCGTGCCCAGCTCGGAGCATGCTGCTGAGGGCCAGCCCCAGGAGGTTTTTGGAGCAGCACCTTCTCCTGGTGGAGAGCACAGAGCAGCAGCGGCCGGCTCGGGAACGGCTCCCGAATCCATTCATGACTGAGGAACCTCCCGCCCCAGCCGAGCCCGAGCTGCCCCCCTCCAACCTGACCAACGCCACGGACTGCGGCGAGGAGATCCTGCTCTATGGGGACACCGAGAAGGTCGTCATCGGGGCCGTGCTCTCCATCATCATCCTCATGACCATCGCCGGCAACGGGCTGGTCATCATCTCCGTGTGCATCGTCAAGAAGCTCCGGCAGCCCTCCAACTACCTGGTGGTGTCCCTGGCCGCCGCTGACCTGTCGGTGGCCTTCGCCGTCATGCCCTTTGTCACCATCACGGACCTGGTGGGGGGCGAGTGGCTCTTTGGGAAGGTGTTTTGCAACGTGTTCATCGCCATGGACGTGATGTGCTGCACTGCCTCCATCATGACCTTGTGCATCATCAGCGTGGACAGGTAAGGCAGGGCTGGGCTGCTGCCCTGAGCTCAGGTGGGCTCTGTGATTCAGGGTGTTTCGGGAGGTTGGGTTAGAATCATGTTCCTGGTTGGATCAGTGCTCCTGGAGGTGTTTTTTCCAGTTGATGAGGGTTTTCTGTGGGAATTTAGTGCCTTATTGCCTTTGGAAGAGCTGGGCTTAGGCTGTTTTCTCAAGTAACTTCCCTAAGTTACTTCCTTAGTCTTCCCCCTTTTGGCAGCTGCTTCACATTGTTCCTGAGGAACAGCACCTGACCTTCTCCATGGAAGCAGCCTGGGCCATAAAACCATTCAAGAAAACAAACAAACAAAAAAAAACCAAAAAAAAACCCAGGTGCACTTTGAAAATCCAGGTTCTGAGGCTTCTGGAGTGAATCCTGTGGGATTTTCTGCTGCTCCCTGGACTCGTGCCTTAACTAAGGATGTCAGCAGCTCCCCACACCCCATCCCAAGCTCCCAAACCCTTAGCTTTAGCTCAGTGAGCACGTTTGTCAGGATTTGCTGGCTTCACCTCCCACACCTGGAGCTGGGAGGGAAAGGCTAAGCCTGCCTGGCAGAGTGGCCAGGCTTGGACAAGTCAGCACCTTGGTGGCTCTAATTTTAGCAGCTGCGTCATCGGGGCCATCGCGCTGACGAGCCGGTGGCCGGGGCTGACGTGTGCTGGCTGCTCGGGGGGTCGCTTTGGGCTGAGCTGGCACTGCTGGGCTGGGCTGATTTGGGAGCAGCAGCTCAGGGAAGGGACACATCCCACATCTGAGCTATGTCCTTTCAGCTGTGCCACCTCCCCGATCACCTCTGCAGGTGTGACAGTGGGTGACAAAGCAAAAAGGACAGAGAAAATCCTCCTGCTGTTTGACATCCCCCCCTGGGCATGCCAGCAGCGAGTCCTGCTCCAAACCTCCAGCCCCACCACTCACTGCTCCCCTGGGAGCTGCAGATCCACAGCCCTGGGCAGCTCAGAGCTGATGGTAGAGACAAAATCCCCTGCCAGGCCACAGGCAAGGTTCAGCTCTTCTGCTGAACTTGCTTTATTTTAATAATTTTCCTGTTGGAAAAAAAAAAAAAAAAAGCAGGTGTGCTCAGAGCTGGCAGGAGCCTGGCTCTGTGAGAGGGAAGGGATGAAATGCAGGAATGAAATGTGTCAGTGCTTCCTCCTGGTGGGTGAGGAGCAGGGAAGTGGCTACACACTAACCAGACTGGCTCTGCTTGAAAATTTTCCTTTTTTCTTTTTCTTTTTCTTTTTCTTTTTTCTTTTTTCTTTTTTTCTTTTTTTCTTCTCCTTCCCTTTCCCTTTCCCTTTCCCTTTCCCTTTCCCTTTCCCTTTCCC
>CM031860.1:63929559-63955064 GCA_018697195.1 Certhia americana | reverse complement strand
CCTCCTTTCCTTCTTTCCCCCTTTCCTCCTTTCCCCTTTTCCCCCTTTTCCCCCTTTCCCTTTTCTCTTTTTCTCTTTCTCCCTTCATTTTTCCTTGGCCAAGCATGTCAACATCTCACTCCACTCCATCCCAAGTCCCCAAAATCCCAATACATGTAATCCTTTTCCTTTTCTTTTCCCTTTCCTTTTCCTTTCCTCCTTCTTCCCTTCCCCTTTCCTTCCTCTTCCCCTTCTCTTCCCATTTCCTTCCCCTCCTTTCCCAACCAATCCCACCCCATCTCATCCCACCCCTTGGAGCAAGACTTTTCCAAGCACACACACACAAACAGGAGAGATCTTTCCCCAGAAATCCTTGCCATGGATTCCACTCCTCCATCACATCCCTCCTGTCCAGTGTCACTGCTCCGGGGAGCAGATCCATATCCAAGGACACCGTGCAGGCAAATCTTGAGTTTGATGTCACTTTGTCTTTCCTGGGAAGGAGAGAGGGGAAAGCTGTGTCCCAAGAGGCTGCCACAGAGTTTTCTGGTGTGGGCTTGTCCCTCCAGTTTCCCTACAGGAACTGCAACCTGACCAGTTTGTTCCCAGAACTTCATCCTCCCCTGGCCACAGGCCTGGCCACAGGCCACAGGGGAAGTTGAGTGGTTGCAGGGCAGTTGCCTGGAATGTATTTCCAGCTGGGAAAGGAGAAAAACAGCAAGGATTGAGCAGAGGGAAGGGACTGGACCATCCCCTCAGCTGTATCAACTCTGGGCTCTGTGTGGGAGGAAGGACAACCTGCAAGTGCAGGGGGCTTCTGGGGTCAGCCTGGGGCTTGAGGAGGGAATGGGAATTCCTGGGATGTCCTGTGGTGCATATTAGAGGAGGAGGTGACTGGGGCACTGTCCTGTTGCTTTCTCCCTCAAGGATCCCCAGGAATGGGCTGGGAGCTGTGTGAATCATCCCAGGGCAGTGTCTCAAGCATCCTGTGCAGCATCACTGCTCCACATCCACCCAACATCCTCAGGCAGTGCATGGAGGTGGACTGAGGATCCAGGATCATGCCTGGATCTCCTCTTCCCCCCTGATCCTGAGATGGGCAGGGTTTTTGTTTTGACTCTCAATGGAAACATCTCCAAAAGCACAATTCTCAGTTTCTGTGCTGATACAACCAAAACCCAGAAGCACAAGGAGAGCTGAGCTCACAGAGCCCCTGAAAAACTTGCTCCAAAAGAGATTAAATTGTTATCTCAGCGAGGCATCAACCCAAACCTCCCCCAGTGATGGGGACCAGCTCTTCCTCCTGCCCTGTGAGGGAGAAGAGAAGAAACCCTGGTGCTTCTCGGAAATAGAAATATTTCCACTGGTTCTGTCCTGAATCCAACTTGGTCAGCACTGTCAGGCCCATTCCTGCCAAGGAGGAGGCCCTGTTTTTATTGATGGCTGAAGTGTCCTCAATATTTTGCTTAGCTTAGATGGAAAAGCTACTTGGTTTGCCCAGGATGATGAGGACTATTAAAATGTAGGCTGCTGTTATTGATTATTAATGCTGAGCGCTTCCTAAAAGCTTCTCGATTGAAGCTGGTAGAACTAATCTTGTCTGAAGCGAGATTTGATTGATTTCCTTTGAAATCAGAAAAGAAAAATGCTGGAAACATCCATCTTCCACTTATATTTTCCTTATGTAAAAGCCTGCCAATGTTGCAGATTTTTTAATGTCACAAACCAAAAACAAACCAACAAAAAAAAATCCCCTTTTTTGGCTGCTCAGCTTTGATGAAACTCTCCATAAAAATGCCAAGGAGCTGACAAAAGGAGCTCCCCAAAGCCCACACATCACTTCTGGCATTCCTGGTAGAGAAAAAATTCTCCATCCATTTCCCAGGCAGCTCTGCTAGGGCTCTCCCCTTTCCCTGACAAGTATTTTCCACCCAAAATCAGATTATATGCTCCAAATCGGGGTCATCCTCAATAAAAAGATGACTCCCAAAAGTCAGTGGGCTGAAAACTGCATAGCATTTTGCTGGGTTGCCTTTCCCACGTCCTTCATCCAAATGTTTTCCAGGCTGGGTAGATCCCTGCTCTGTGTCTGGGATGGATCCCTGGAATGCTCCACCAGCTCTGACTTAGGGCAGGTGTAGCAGCCTCCAGCTGCCTTTTGTTTCCTCCTCTCCTTCAGCAGGATGAGGAATGGCATCAGCTTGGAAATCAGGGAAGGAGCTTATTTTGGGTGCAGAGGAGGCATGGAATTGTGGTAAAACTATGGGGTCAAGGAAACCCAAACTCTGGGCTCGTTTGTCCTCCTGTGTGAGTGGGGATTCAGCTTTTCCCAGTTCACCAGCTGCAGGATGGAGAAAGGGGCACCTCAAGAGGTTTGGGGTGTTTTTATTATTTAATCCCTGGCATAATGATCCAGCAATTGAAGGGGGCTTGCAGGAAAGCCAGAAAGGGACTTTTCATTAGGAAATGTAAAGACAGGATTAGGACAGGGTTAGATGGGATATTGGGAAGGAATTGTTCCATTTGAGGGTGGGAAGGCACTGACACAGAGTGCCCAGAGAAGCTGTGGCTGTCCCTGGATCCCTGGAATTGTCCAAGGCCAGGCTGGACAGGGCTTGGAACAACCTGGGATAGTGGAAAGTGTCTCTGCCCTGGGGATGGAAATGGATGGGATTTAAAATCCCTCCCTACCCAACCAAACCCATTCCATGATTCCTGTTGAGTGTAGAACGAACACTCTGAATTTGGTGATGCAGCCCAGCCTGGGGCAGATCTCCCACCCCACAGCCAAGGGGCTGGGATCTGCAGGATCAGGGATGTGGCAGGAATATTTTATACCTGGGATGAGTGGCTGCACCATCAGCTCAGCACAGCGAGGGGGGCCCTGCAATTCCTGGGCAAAGGCAAAGCAAAATTGTTTTTTGTTACCTGCTTACCCCTAAACTTGATTAGCAGCATGATACAGACACACAGAGAAAAACTAAAAAACCAAAAAAAATAATTCAAAGGGAGAGAATTCCACTCGAATTCCACCGCCTGTCAGAGCCACCTCGCCTCCTGTAAACACTGCCCTATTTTGAAGGGCTTCCTGCTAGCTTCAAAATTATTACAAAGACCTCAAAACGGCCCCGTTTCCTCCAGCAGCAGCTGCACGAGGCACCCGTGGATGAAATGTGTCAGCTTTGCCTGCTTGTTAAACCTTGTCACCGAGCGTTTTCCGCGGCTAGCGCGTAAATTCCTTGAAGTTTCAGCAAATCCCAGGCGGATCAGCTTCCAAAGAAACCCGGTAACGGCGTAAGAGAGGACGGCACACAACACAGCACGGATTTATTGGCAAAGTTCTTGGCTTGGATATACACAGGGGTGATTTTTGGGGGTGTTAATTTGGGAATTGCAACAGCGGAGCAGGGTTTTCTCCCAGCCTGGCTCCATCAAGGGCCATCAGGAGGGAATGGGTTGCCCAGAGAGGCTGTGGATGCTCCATCCCTGCCAGGCTGGATGGGCTTGGAGCCACCTGGGATAGTGCAAGGTGTCCCTGCACATGGCAGGGGGCTGGGAATGGATAATCTTGAAGATTCCCTCCGACCCAAACCATCCTGGGATTCTCTGAACATAGATGGTCACTGAGAGTTTTGGTTGGTTCTTGTGACTAAAGCCAGCTCAAAAAAAGAATACAGAGGAAAATAAGGAAAGAACAACTCAGTGAATGAATTCAAAATCATTTTATCAGGGAGGCAGGGGAAAAGACTTTAGTCTCTCAATTGATTTAGCAGTCAGGAGGGGAGGAGAAATGAATTTTTTTTTATATATTTTATTTCCATTTTCTAATCTTGGGGGATGATCTGGGAAAGCGGAATAATCATGGAAGTGAAAATCTCCTCACACAGTAAGACTGACTGTCAGAAAAAAAACGATACAGCAGAGGTAAAATTCTCCACAGATACTTTCTTTTTTTGTTGTTCAGCTTTCAGCAGAAAGTACTCGTGGAGCTGCTGTTCTCACTGCTCCTCTAGAGCGACACCGTTTATCCAAGAACAATTAAGAGGTGATGTGTTCCTGCCTAAAAACTCCTGGCAGCAGGAGATTGGAATCAAAAAGGCTGTAACAGAACAGAAATCCATATGAAAGGCAAGAGGTTTTTGCTGGATTGATTGGAGCTGAGTAGCAGATGAGGCAGATGTTTTCCAGGGGGAATGTTGGCTGACAGCAGCCAACTCCCCCCCTGATTTATTGCTTTACAATTCTAATTTACCAACAGTTGACACAATTTCTTTATCGCACAAACCCCTCCAATAAAAGACAGGATGGTTCATGTTTACACCCCGTGGCACAACGAGGGGCTGATGGTGGGTGCAGCATCTGGCTCCTTTCAGGCAAAATCACAAGGTAACTCCAAACCCCAGGGGTCAGAACTGGGGACTCTGTGGGTCACCAGGTGTTTTTGGGATCTCTTACTCCGAACTCCACTCATTTTCCTCTTGAGGGAGAGCTCGACTCCATCACTCCAGCAGCTACTGGCTGTGCAAGTGAGGAGATGGCTCCAGCTGCTTGGGTCATTCCTACTTGAGTTTCCAGAGGTCAACAACTTCCAGGGAGTTGTGCAGAGCCAGAAGGGCCCCCCTGAGCCTCCTTTTCTCCAGGCTGAGCCCCTTCCCCAGCTCCCTCAGCCATTCTTACTGCTTCAGACCCTTCCCCAGCTCTGTTCCCTTCCCTGGACACTCCTCAGCCCCTCAATGGTTTCCTTGTCTTGAGGGGCTCAAAAACTGCCCCCAAACAGCATCGTCCACTCTCCAGCTTTGCTTGCAGGGCTCATCCAGACACATCTTTAAGTCTTTCCAAAGGCAAGATTATTTCTTGGTCTCCCAGGGCCATTTTGGCTGCAGGGCGTATTTCTTCACCAACAAATAAGAGAAGGCTGCTGTGATTCCCACTTCCAATTGATCACAGCTAGGAGTTTTTCCTTTCACCTGGAATCAGTCCTGTGGCACATCACTCTGAGCATCACCCACCTTACTCCTGGGTGTCTCCTTGGGAAAGGCAACACTCTGGAGTGAGTTATGTGCCATGGCTGGAAGCTGTTGCATGTTCTCTGTACAGCATAGTTCTGACGGAAAAACAAAATTCTTAAAGCATATTTTATTGCTGAAAACAAAGCTTTTTTAAAGTGTTTTTATTCCCCAGGAGACCATGCAGAGTTTGGACTGCACTCAGCAGTTCAATGACACCTCGTGTAAAGGACTCCAAGTGTCCAAGGCCAGGTTGGACGGGGCTTGGAGCAGCCTGGGATAGTGGAAGGTGTCCCTGCCCATGGCAGGGGGTAGGAATGGGATGGTCTTTAAGGTTCCTTTCAACACAAACCATTCTGTGATTCCACGCATGGGGGTGGTTGCAAGAAAGCGGGGAATAAATTGTGGTTTACAATCAAAGAGATCACACGCCTGGGGAGATTTCCATTTGCTGACTTAATTTCTTGTCCCCTCCGAGGGCCACAAATCCTCTCGCAGCTGCTCAGGAGTGAAAACCACTCCTAACCCCTGACAACTCCTCCTTCCCGCAGGTACCTGGGCATCACGCGGCCGCTGACCTACCCCGTGAGGCAGAACGGGAAGCTGATGGCCAAGATGGTTTTCATCGTGTGGCTCCTGTCGGCCTCCATCACCCTGCCGCCGCTGTTTGGCTGGGCCCAGAACGTGACGGTGGAGCGGGTGTGCCTCATCAGCCAGGACTTCGGCTACACCGTGTACTCCACAGGCGTGGCCTTCTACATCCCCATGGCCGTCATGCTGGTGATGTACAGCCGCATCTACAAGGCGGCCAAGGTCAGCGCCGAGAAGCACCGCTTCATGAACTTCCCCAAACACTACGAGGAGGAGGGCGTCTACTGCCTCGAGGCCTCCGGCCGCGCTCACCACAGCTCCCGGCGCACCAAGGCCGTGGAGGAATGCGCCACGCTCTCCAAGCTGCTCCGGCAGGACCGCAAGAACATTTCCATCTTCAAGAGGGAGCAGAAGGCCGCCAGGACCCTCGGCATCATCGTGGGGGCCTTCACGTTTTGCTGGCTGCCCTTCTTCCTGATGTCCACGGCGCGGCCCTTCATCTGCGGCATCCGCTGCAGCTGCATGCCCCTGAGGCTGGAGAGGACTCTGCTCTGGCTGGGCTACACCAATTCCCTCATCAACCCCCTCATCTACGCCTTCTTCAACCGGGATTTGAGGACTACTTTCTGGAACCTGCTGCGCTGCAGGTACAGGAATATCAACAGGAGGCTCTCGGCCGCCAGCATGCACGAGGCCCTGAAAGCCACGGAGAGGCACGAGTGCATCCTGTAGTGCCTGACCCACCGGCTCCTGCCTCTCCATGCTGGGTTCCTCGCTGCCCTGGCCTCCCAGGGGCTGGCAGGAGCTGTCCAGACATTGCCACTGAGAGTGACAGCTCTTCCCCTCGCCCTGCGAGGAGCCACGGTTTTCCTCACCCTGGGAACGAGTGGAGGGAACTTTGGGAACAGCCCCTTCCTTCTCACTCTGTGCCAGGTGGGAGCAAGACCTGGGGGTTTTAAGGTCTTACCAACGACTGTGGGCAAGTCACACCACCTTTCTGTGCCTCAGTTTACCCATCTGTTATTAAACTTAAAAAAAAAAAAAAAAAATAAAAAAAAAGGAAAAGAAACCCTCCCAGCCAAACAACCAAATGGAGAAAAAAACCCCTAAAAACTTGACAAGACTGTTGCTCTCCACCTTCAAAAAGGGCTCTGAGGTCTGTGGAGGGCACACAAAATCCTGTGTAAAGATGACACTGGCTGCACTTCCCTGTGGAATCTGACAGCAGCTCCGTTGTACATCCAAGCCCCCATGCCATCCCAGCTTATTTGAACTATTTTCCCCGATGTAATTGCATTTCACACCCTGAGCTCATGTCCAGGTTTGCACGTCAGAGCAGAAATACCAATGACCCCGTTTCCCCCCACACTGTAGCACTGCAGCACTTGAAGGAGACGAATTTGCAGGATGAAACACAATGGAACACGGAGTCTCCTTTATGGTTGGAGAGGGAAATTTGACGCCTGCTCCTCATCGGGGCAATGATCAGAGAGCGAAGCCAGTTGTGTTTATTGGGTTGTACTGTAATTCATTCCCAGACAAGTGACGTGTGTTCATCATTTGTGGCTAATTGACTCCATAAAAGCACGCTTTGGTTGACAACAGAAAAAAGCATATAATTTCCCCTGACAGCTTTACGGTGTTTCGGTATGATGTCCAGCAAGCTTGAAAAAATACACTGAATGATGTTATCTTTTTCTAAAAAAAAAAAAAAAAAAAAAAAGGTTTGGTTTCCTTATTTTGGTGTAGAATCTTTGGTCTCTCTGACTTCAAAGCCTCTCTTTACTTTTTTTTGTGGTGGTGGGACCTGTTTCCCTGCAGTTGTCTTTTGTCATGATCAGAATCAGTATCAAACTTGTAGCCCCACAAACCTTTGCCCGTTTGATCATAGAATCACAAAATCTCAGAATGGTTTGGCTTGGAAGGAACCTTAAAAAACCATCTTAAAAACCATGGGCAGAACACCTTCCACTATCCCAGGCTGCTCCAAGCCCCGTCCAACACTTTGAACACTTCCAGTGTAGCTGATGTCTGCTCCAGTTCTTGCTGAACATCTCGGGGGTTTTTTTGTCAAAACCAGACTGCTCAGAGGCTCGGGGAAAGTAGTTTGTAGTCTTCTTTTTTACTCCAGATTTGCTTTATCTGGCATGAGCGGTGCAGCCCCACCTCTGGCATCATCAGAACTCTGAGGCCTTCATTCTTATTTGAGCTGGGTGTTGGATGTCCTGGCTGACTGCTGGCAGGGTTTGGCTTAGCAGGCAATATTTCCCCTGTGATGTGCTTTGTGTTCTTATTTGGCCTCTTCTCAGCAGCCATTTCTAGCCTGTCTCATTTTAGAACTGCTTTTTCTAAGGATGCCCGAAGAGATTTCCAGTTTGAGCTGGTGGGTCACAGCAGGGAAAGCAGCTCGAGCCCACTGGGAATGTCCCAAGGGACTGTGAGGTTGGACACAGCAACGTGCCCAGATGTTCTCCGAGCTCATGTCCTCACAGATGGAGCAGGGGAGGTTGTAGCTGTTGGCTCCAGAGGGAGATGTTTTTAGACAGAGCAGAGATTTGAAGGAGAACTTAATCAGGAATGATCCTAGAGGATTTAACTGGAGTCCCACACACCACGTCTGCAGGGCAGGCTCTGACTGCCCATCTCAGGACCTGCTTCACAAAACCAACCCCTTTTTCTCCCACAAAACACTCCAGGCCAACATCTCCTCTGCCACAACATCTCAGCAGCAGCTGTCACAGCTTCTGTCCTGCCACGGGGATGTAAAGCTCCTGCAGGCTCTGATTTCTTCCCTTGGCTCCTCCAGCTCCTTCCCTGCCCTTCTGACAGAGCTGTCTGCATTAAAGCTGACCAGCTGCTGATCCAGGCTGTCTTGGCAGGGTGGAGAGCCCCAAGACAGCCCATTCCACATCCAGCACATAACAGAATCTGGTTGTGCTGCTGCAGTGTATTTATTGCTGTGCCTAAGGTCAACATTTCACTTATTTTCTGTGTTAGGGGGTTTTAAACTGCCTCAGAAAAATCATAATTTCGTTTAATTCCCCTTAACATCCTTATTCTGATGGCGTTTCTATCACTCCTTGAATGTATTCTGCAACAGAGCTATGAAACAGTGTTTCACTTTTTAAATGAAATCATACAAACTACTGGTTTTTCTGGCTTGAGGTTCTTCCAGAATTAAAAGAGTAAAGGAAAGAATATGATTCTGGATGATCCAAATCCCAAATTACTTCTAAGCAAGGGATCAAGCAAAACAGTTTATTTGTCTCAAAAAAAAAGGAAAAAAAAAATATTTGCCTTGACTTGGAATGTAATGTTTTGTTGTATTCAAGGCTTACCTGATAAATGCTTCTACAGCTTAAAAGGAAAATAGGAAGGAAAAAATTTGAAAGGAAAGCTTTCTTCCCAGAAATAATTCCAGAAGTTTGCATCCAAAACTATTTAAACACTATTAATAATAATAATATTAATATATTTATTACTCATGAATTATTATATAAATTTATTAATAATATGTAAATATTAGTGCCACTAAAACAAAGCATTTTACTAAAAAAAAATTATATCAGTTGCTTTTCCCAGAAGTTACTGACTCGAGCTTTGAGACATCAGCCTGAAATCTGGCTTTTTAACTCCCCAAGATTAAATTGTGTTTGGGTTAAATAAAATAATGTGCTTCCAAAGACACCAGGACCTTTTCCACACATGAGTGAGCACCAACCACTTAGTTAAGCCAGTTGAGATCCTTGTAGATGAGCTGCTAAATCATGCTGAAAATACTCCGTGGGTTTTATTTTTTTTTTTAATCAGACAGGAATCAATGCTTTTGGCATCTGCAAAATAACCCTGGCTTAAAAATAAATCTGAGCCATTTTGAAACTGATTTTAGAGCACACATACACACACACACACACACGTGTGCCTAAGCAAACTATGAAGAGAAATTAGCTCTGAAAGAGTCCATATTTAGGCAAAAATTTGAGCTCGGGGAGAAAATCGCCAATTTAGGAGGATGAGAGAAACTTTTGTGGACAATGAGAGATTCCCAGCAGCAAGACAGTGGAAAAGAACCAGGAGCCTCGGGCAGAGAAAATTGAACTAATTCAGGCATTAAATGAGTAGGTCTCAAGTCAGCTTTTTTATTCCACTCCCTGTGCAGGGGAAACAGAGGAACGCAGGCAGGGAGAGCTGGGGAGAAAAGGCAGTTTTGAGAAACCCTCCACAGGGTTTTGATAACCAAAGCCAGGCAAGAGATGTAAAGCCCAAGCAGTAAAATCCTGTTTTTCTCCCCCCAAAATCCCAAATCTCCCCACTCTGAGCTCAGCTCTTCATGGACTGACAGGCAGAGCTGGAGATTTGCAGGGACAGCTCAGTAAACCCACCCTGTTCCTCCTCTCCACGGGTGTCCTGCCACCTCCTCCATCTCCTGGGGACAAAGGAATCTCAACCACGTCAGACTGGACGATGATCCAACCTGGAGCACACACCAGTGCTGAATTCTTACGCAGCCAGATCAACAAAAAACTTGTGGAATCCTTCCCTGTCCCACCAATTAAAGGTTCAGCAACTTGCTGAGCCAGGAGCGCTCTTGGAATGTTAAACAACCTCCAATGCCTGCTCTCCTTCCCCTTTATTTAATTTTTTCCCACTCTGTCACCCGGAGGTAACGAGTTCCACAATTTAATTACTTTTTTTAAGTGAAATTCCCTTTTTTAAACCACCTGCTGAGCTCTTTAGGCTCTGGCTGATCCCTGCCTCAAGAAGGAGAATGAGTGATGATCCCTGTTCACCCTCTCTAGCCCAGTTATGATCCTGCAGCCTTTTGTCATGTTCCTCCTTTTGAAATACAAAGCTGTTCAACCCATATTTCCTTTTCCAACAGTAGGAGATAATTTGGGAAAAATATTAGGACAAGGAGAGCCTGGCTCATGTGCCTTCCCACCCTTGGCTATGTTCGAGGCATTGAACCATATTTAGTTCAGGAAATTCCCTGTTTACCCACTACTTCTGTGCAAGGCTTGATGCAACCCCGTTTTTCCACAGGGAAGGTCCAATCTTTGTGGGATTGGATAACATCAGAGCCCTGGATGAGAAGGAGCTGGTGCCCAGGGCACCGCTGAGCTTGGCAAGCAGAAGGCTGATGAGGAGGATTTTGGCCAAATTCAAACCTCAGCTTCAGGAACCTGCCCTGCTTCTGAACCTGACTTTGTTTTGAGCATGGCACAGATTCAGAAGCCTCCAGGCTGCCCTTCCAACTTCAGTATTTTAGGATTTGGATGATTTGCCTTATTTCCCACTTGATTTATCATCCAGATCTTTTTGGCAAGATGATTTACAGATCTCTGACCTGCCATGACTCAAACTATTTTGAGTCTCATGTCAATGAAACTGAAAGGCAGCCACAAGACACTTTCCACCTGTGTCCTCAGGTAAGAAATGGGTTTTATTAATTGTTTTATTGCCATTTTAATCTGGGAATGTTTCATGTTCATTATGCAAGATCTTTAGTAGCCTGATTATTCCTTTTCTCTATCTTGTGCATTACTCTGAGATGGAGCTTGAGCAAAACCCCAACACCACCAGATGAATGGGCAGGTCACTGCTTTAAAATCATCATATTAAGGTATAGAGTGGATATTTCACAGAATCACGGAATTATTTAGGTAGAAAGGACCTTAAAGATCACCCTGTTCACAGGCAGGGACACCCTCCATTAGAGCAGGTTGTTTTTGGAACCCCATCCAACCTGGCCTTGAGCACTTCCAAGAAATTTTTCCAGTCCTTCTCAGCACTGGCACCCAGGGAAAGAAGCAGACAGCTCTGCTCTGGCATTTCCACTTTTTTTGTAGTTGTTTTTTTTTTTTTTTTTTAATGACAAAGTCTTCCATGTAGAACACACAAATCCAGAAGAAAGCAGGAGTTGAAAGATGATATCACACAAATGCTTTAATCTGTGAAGAGCTGGACCTCCCTCGCAAACAAATGTGGAACTGGGTGAGCTTTAAGGTCCCTTCCCACCCAAACCATTCTGGGTGAGCTTTAAGGTCCCTTCCCACCCAAACCATTCTGGGTAAGCTTTAGGGTCCCTTCCCACCCAAACCATTCTGGGTGAGCTTTAGGGTCCCTTCCCACCCAAACCATTCTGGGGTTCTTGAAGGTGAAGGTGCTCGGTGTCCCAGTGAGGTGGGACAGGAGGTCTCTCTGCAGCCTGAACTCCCCCCAGGGCCTGACATCCAGCCTGAGGGAGGATGACACAAATACAGGTGAGCCCCACATCCTGTGAATGCTGGACACAAACATCACCTGGATGGGCAGGAAAATCTGGGCAGGAAAACCCATCCTGGAGATGGTCTTGGTCAGAGTCAGGGCATGTTCACACCACCACACCTAGAGAAGCTCCCAGGATTTCTGTGCTAACTCTGCTGTGTCCCAGCATCCAGGTGCTGAATCCACACCCTGAGCCTCTCCCTCCAAGGGGGGCAGGTTAGTTATTTATTATTTTTATATTTTGTTGATTGTTTCCCAAGCTCTATGCTAACTGCTCTTAATTTAAATTATGCAGTTTATTTTTATTGTCATCGTGCAGATTCTGGCTTTATGCTGACAAGGTCTTGAAGCCTCAAAGGGTTTCTTTTCACTCTCCTCCTAACACTTTTCCACCACTAATCCCGGACTATTTCCAGGCTTGGATCAGGACAGGCAACACAAGCTGGGTGTTTTCCTGCTCCTCCCACCGAGCATACAGACCTTGGACAGCAGCAGCAGGACTCTGCTGCTGCACTACTTGGCAAAGAGCTGCTCTAGCAATTTAAAAAAGCAAAATCTTCACAGGCTGCAGCGTGTGCTGTTCTAAGGGGTAGCTGGAAACTCCCAGCACTCACTCAAGACAATGAAAATTAACTCCTTGTGGGTGATGAGGAAAGCTGCCTTAATTGAAGCCACTTTTCCAGCTTCTTTTCCACTCTCAGCCTCATATTTCCGACCCTTTGAGCACGATCAGCGTTCTGTTAACACAGGAATTAGGAGAAGGGGGAGGCAGCGAGTGGCCGAGTGCCAGACACTTGGTGACAGTGTGTGACAGCGAAGCCGTGAGCGCGTAAATCGTGAGCGCGGCTCTGGAGGGCTCTGCTGGGAGCCTGGGATTTGTCTGCTCAGTGCAGACAATCTGAACCTCCCTGTGCACTTCCAGACTGTGGAATGCCTCAGTCATCCCACTCCCAGGACAGAGCTTCAGGCAGCAGATCCTGCCATGTGCTGGGGAGGCCTTCTGGAGGCGGACCTGGAACAGAGACCAGTCAGAGCAAAAGGGTAAAGCAGGGATTTATTAAAAGGCCTCAGTGGGCACACCTGGGCAGTGCAAAAGCCTGACTGGGCCACAGCCAAAATGCCTCCAAAATGGTCACAAAATGGATGATTGGTCACGAGGTCCCACACTTTTATTAATTCTGGTCCATCCGCACATTGGAGTTTATTGTCCAATTACAGCTTCAGGTTAGGAGGCTCCATCCTCCTTGTTTTTCCTTCTCACTTCACTCTTGTTTTTGTTCTTAGGCCTGAAAGTTGTCCTTGGTCTCAAGCTAGAGAAGGAATTGTTTTGTCTATCTACTCTGTGAAGAGAGCTTAGTATGAAACCTAAAACTACTCACCAAAACAGCACAGAGTCTAAAAAATATAATAGCTAAAACTTAGGGCATCATTTACTTAAGGCATCACTGGGGTGAACATGTCCAGACAAAACTGCAGCCACCTCTGGGGAATTGGTGCCACAAAAGAAAGAGGATGCAAAACTACTAGAGAGTGTCCAAAGGAGGGTTATGGAAATGGTGAAGGGTTTAAAGGGGGAGCCATAGCAGGAGTGGTTGAGTTCTCTTGGTTGGTTTAGCCTGGAGAAGAGGAGGCTGAGGGGACACTCATTGGGGTCTGCAGCTCCTCCAGAGGGACAGCTCTGATCTCGGCTCCCTGTGACAGTGACAGAACCAAGGGAAGGGGCTGGGGCTGGATCGGGGGGATTTATGTTGGATATCAGGGGAAGGTTTTTCCCCCAGAGGGTGCTGGGCACTGCCCAGGCTCCCCAGGGAATGGGCACAGCCTCGAGGCTGCCAGAGCTCCAGGAGGGTTTGGACACTGCTCCAGGGATGCCCAGGGTGGGATTGTTGGGGTGTCTGTGCAGGGCCAGGAGCTGGATCCATGATCCTGGTGGATCCCTTCCAGCTCAGGGAATTCTGTGGTTCTGTGGGAAATTAGAAGCAATAAGAAGTCATGAGTGTGGTCCTAGCATCACTTGTGGTTTCCACCAGTCTTTTAACTTCACATTTCCATGCTCCTTCCCACCCCAAGGCCATGTGCAGGTCTCCTAAATGAGAATTTAAACCCTCAGGAAGGGGTGGCATTGGAGACTGTTGGACCTGTTAATTTCAGAATTAACATTCCAGGATCTTTTATAGAGAGCTTTGGGAAGGTTTTCAATCTCTCCTTAAAAGCTGAAGGGGAAACATTCCCAATAACAAGCCATGTTTTTTCCAAGCATCACATTTCTACAGCATTGTCAAGCAAAGTCTGGGCTACATATGGAAATGGAGGCAGCTCAAAGGAAACTGTTCTGGTTGACTCTCCTTGGAGACATTAATCAGAGTTTCATGCTGTCACTTCTCAAGAGCCATTTCTCTGCTGTATCTTCAAGAGACATCAAAATGCCAACAGCCCCAAGCAAGAACAGATCCTACGTGGAAACAGAGGGATGTGGCTCAGAAATCTTGTTCCTGGGATGCAGCCTGAAGGCTCAGCACCCTGGGGACCACCCAGGCTCACCCAGCCCTGCCCCCTGACCTGGGCTTGACCTCCCTGGCAAAACAGTGCATGGGGAAACACCTCAAACAGCTCTTGGGACAAGATTTGGAGCTGTCTTGGCTCTCAGAGCCAGCTCGGGACACAACGTCCTCCAGGTGTGGTGGAAAAGTGTTGGGAGAAGGGTGAAAAGACCCTTTGAGACTTCAAGACCTTGACAGCATAAAGCCAGGGCTGTAGAATCTGCACGGTGGCAACAGAAATAAAATATGTAATTAAAGAATAAAAAAGGATTTTTCTCTTGGGCACCCAATACAGTTCTGAAAATTGGTCCCAATCAGAAAATCTCTGGTGCCATCAGATTTTAGCCCCAAAACCTTTCAACAGTTATTTCCCCCTAGTTCACAATGCAAGGTTGTTTTCTAACAGGCAGACACCACGCAATACATTTCTGAGAAAGGATCTAGGGCTGAGTCTGTGGTTAGAAAAATGATGGCAGAAGTAATAGAGATGTAACAGAGAAAGCAAAAATATCCCTGCGAGAAAAAGCTGCCAAAACCAAAGATCTGGGGAAGAAAAATCCAGCTATTCCAGATGATTTTTTTTAAAATCAGAGTGATGTAGAGCCTTTACACCTCTGTTTTTTTTTTTTTTTTTTTTTTTTTTTTTTTTTTAATATACAGCACATCCTTCTTATCAAAATCACTGATACATTTTTTAAAAAAAGCTTTAAGGAAGATACAGCAATAATGATGAGCTACTGGTAACACTGGAGCCTAGAAAAGAATAAACCTGTTCAACCATCAGCAAACCAGTACATCAACACTATCCCATTTTTAGGTTTCAATTCTATCCTCCAGGGTCCTAAATCCTCAAAAAGAGCTGCAGTTGGAGCAGAAACTCCAATAATATTTTGCAATGAGTGAAAAGGTCAGACCTAGAGGTGAGCAGGTCTTGGGCACAGCCACTGCTGTACATGGTTGCCACCCAAAACAGGGAAAATTTATATATATATAGGGAGTAAATATTCCCAAAGCAGGGGATATTTCAGGCATGTCAAGCCTGGGGAAATATTTTCCTGGCAGCCTTCCCATGCAGGAATTGGTGTTAATTGGTGAAAATTAACTTTTCTCCTGCCGCAACTCAGCCCAACCTTTGACCCGCAGCTCTTCCGCCCCTGGATTGAGGAATTTGAGAATTCAGCCCATTCCAATGGGCTTTGTCAGCACAGCAACAGGGATTTGGGGATGGAGAAGGAGCTGGAAGGCCTGAGCTGCTGTCCTGTGAAGTGGCCACGCTCCCTTTCTTCTCCTGGGTCACCTCACAGCATGACAGAGCCACCTCCTCCCACAGCACACTGCCAGGGGAGAGCTTTAGGATCTAAACTCTGTAAGGGATAGTGTTTAGACATGAAAGACCAGATGTTTCCTTGAATTTCTTTCAGGAATCACCTCAAAAGGATATGGACCTGACTGGCTAGAAAATGAGCTTCTTTTGCCTCTCACAGCCCCTGCCAGCGATGCATTCCCAAATCCTTGCAGTATTTGGACACACAGCTTATCTCCACTCACTTATCTCATTTCCAGAGTCACCAAAACCCTTCATCAGAATTCACAATTCTCCATGGACCACAGGAACAGGTGGAAATGTTTAATTTTAGATTTCTGCTGATGCTTAGGGTAATGGCACAATGCTCCCATCGCAGCTGCTGGGGAGAAATAAAGTTGGGAAGTTATTTCCTTGACCAAAAGGAGATGTCTGGTAGGGATGAGATTAATTTCACCCTAAACAAGCTGTTTCTTTCCAGGCGCAATAAAGAGAGCCCTGAGGGATTTGTTAAGAGGAGATAGCAGTGCTGGAGGTACCTGAATTTGATCTGGATCCTCTCCTGTGTAAAACCCTGCCACAGCTGGAGCTGTGTCTTGGAAAGCTGAATCCAAACATTTGGCATGATTGCCAAGGGCTTTGACTCAGAAATCCCACACTGGTTAGGATTGCTGTGGTCTGAGTGACACCATTAAAATTAGACCCCAAAATGGGTCAGAAACATTTCAGTTCCTGACACAGAAAAGTAGGGGGAAATAATGATCAGGAGGAGGCTCTGAGGGCTGGAGCCCCTCTGTTGTGGAGTCAGGTTGAGAGAGCTCAGCCTGATGAAGAAAGGCCCCAAGGAGACCTTGGAGCCCCTTCCAGGGCCTAAAGGAGCTCCAGAAGAGCTGGAGAGGGACTGGGGACAAGGGCCTGGAGTGACAGGACACAGGGAATGGCTTCCCACTGCCAGAGGGCTGATTTACATTGGGTGTTGGGAAGGAATTGTTCCCTGTGAGGGTGGGAAGAGCGCCCAGAGAAGCTGTGGCTGCCCCTGGGTGCCTGGAAGTGTCCAAGGCTGGTCTGGATGGGGCTTGGAGCATCCTGGGATGGTGGGAGGTGTCCCTGCCCACAGCACAGAGGCAGAATGAGGTGGGATTTAAGGTCTCTCCCAACACAAACCAGTCTGTGTTTCTATGATAATATGGGTCTTCAGTTTGAGGGGAAAGCTTTAAGTATTTCAGTGTTTGCTGGTTGCTCTCCAAGGGTCAGAGTGGAATGAAGCCAATGCAGGAGATCCCAGTGTCCATCCTGCTCCAGCTGGATCTCCTGGGGATGTGTCAGGAGATTCCCAGCACTTGGTTTTCCACTCCTCTGCCCACCTCCACACCTTGGACCTTTAGAGCAGTCCCGTGGTTTTAATTTGAGTGTGACAAGAGCACCAATGCTCAGCTGGATGTGAAGTCCCCAGAGGGGCTGAGGGAATCTCAGCCTTCCTTCAACTGACCCAAAAGAAACAACTCCTCAGCTTTTCAGGCTCATTACTGGCAAATTTAGCTTACTCAGCCTCACTAATGGGACAAATCAGGGCCAAGGCAGACCCAGGAGGATCCAAGCAGCCTCAGATGAGGTCATCAGGAGAGAACTTTGTTTTAGTTCAGGGATGAAAATAAAAATACACGCTTGCAACATCTCGTACGCCACCAAGACTAAGTCAGTGACACTTCAAAAATATCACAGCTTTTGGAAAGCTGAGAAGACATTATTTGGGATTTAACCAGAAAGCATCTCTCTGACTGACACGATGCCACCAGCTGATGGGAAGTTCAGTTCTCTCCCCACCCCCCCAAATGTCCTATAAAAATAAGTGATGGAGGAAAAAAAATAAAAAGAAAAAAAAGAAGAGAGCGCAGTGAGAAATCTCTTGGCTGTCAAAACATCCATCAGCAAAATGAAACACAATGTGGACACCTCACACTTACCACTTTTGTTCTTTACAGCCAGAACCAAAGAAGAAACGTTCCGGTTTAGGATCTGGACAATAAATCAAACAGCCAGCCTTGGAAAACTTCTTCTGAGCTCTGAGAAAAGTTACCTTGATACCTACGGAGATGAGACCCACTTACATCCCTCCAAAGCTTTTATTAAGGCTTTTCTTTGCACTTGTGCTATTTTTTTCCCACCTCACAATATCTCACGGCAGGTGGGAAGGGGAAAAAATAGTCTGCAGCCTGGTAATTAACTAGGTTTGGTTTTAATGCCACAAATTACAGCGAGATGTGACTGTCTCAGGTATTTCTAATGCTCCAATCCCTGTCACACCTCAGTGCTCTTCCCTTGCTGATGTGCTCAGTCCCTCGTCCCCCTGCCAGGTGTGCAGTGCCATTATCTTCACTCCAGAAGAAGGAAAAGGAGGGGGAGGACTGGAGGGACCTCCTGGGCACCCCACAGACACCTTGTTACACAACACCTTTTTGGGTATACCAAGAACAAGCTCTGCCTGTGTTTTTCCCCCTTTCAGGAGCATTTCAGTGCCCTCTCCATCCCAGCCTGGATGGCTTCACTGCAAGCTGAAGGTCTGGGGAGCTCCCAGCTTGGCAGCAAGACCTTTCCATGAGGTGGCTCTTTGTTCCTAGCACTGATCTCCTTCACTCCTTGATCAGGATATTTATAGAGAGCAATCATACGACGTCTGACATTTCACTGTCAAGGCAGGATGAGGCAAAAATCTTCTTGTCTCCTCTTAAAAGAAAACCTCTTTGTTCTTCTGCCCTTCAGCTGTTCTGGTTTGGAGATTGACTGGACACAGGTGACCAGGAGAGCACGGACACAAGTGGATGTGTTCTCCACATGAGGTCAGAGGGAGTTTTTACAAGGAAATGTAGTGATGGAATAAGGGGGAATGGCTTTAAACTGCCAGAGGGCAGGTTTAGATGGAATATTGGGAAGGAATTGTTTCCTGGGAGGATGCCCAGAGGAACTGTGGCTTCCCCTGGATTGCTGGAAGTGTCCAAGGCCAGGCTGGACAGGGCTTGGAGCCACCTGGGCTGGTAGAAGATGTCTCTGCTCCAGGGGTGGAACTGGATGATTTTTGAGGTCACTTTAAACCCAAACCATCCTGTGAGACACGTTAATGTGGGCAACTGGTGTCCATGGCACTGGAACAAACTGGAAAGGGAAGTGGGTGGGACTGCTGCCCCCACAGGCCCTGCTACTCCAACAGATATCAAAGCAACTTCCTCGACCTCCTTGCCTTCAGGAATTCAAATTTCAAGCCAAGCTACCTAAATTTACTGTGTGTCTAGTCCTAGATGCTACTGCTGTTGGTTCTGGCCCACCAGCTGGGCTGTGCACAATTCCAGGAGAGGGGAGGTCCCAAAAGGAAAATTTTCCAAGGCTCACAGCAGATTAAAAAAAAAAAAAAAAAAAATTAAAATCCCCTTCCTTCCTGCACAAAGCACAGCAGCAAACTGAGAAATTCAGGAGAGGTGTGTGCCACCACACACCTTAGAGGTTTTTAAGGAGGGGTTTGGTTCAGAGAGAGCCCACAAGAAGGGCATTCACCAAGGGAAGCTGTGCTGGAGCAAAGTTTGTGTGCCTCACTGCAGCCAGAGAAGGGTCTGGAGCTGCTCTGCAGACTGAGCTTCACCCAAAAAAATCACCCAAAGCTTTGTCCTGGCTCCCATAACAGCCAGGGTTGTCCCTGGACGTGCAGTTCTGCAGGAAAGGAAACATGAGGGCAGAGGCAGCTTAACCACCATCTCCTCCCCTGTCCAGCCTTGCTGCACAACTTCACTGCTGGAATGAGAACCCAAAGCTGTTCCCACCTCCAAAATCCTTCCAGACACACCTGCAGCTGGTGAAATACCCACAGTAAGGAGAGGGAAGGTCACCTCAGCTCTTTGCCAAGCTGCACTTACGACATAGTGCCACCCTGACCTGTGTTACACTCCCTTGTTTCTCCTCCAAACTGAGTCTCTTTTATCTCCTTTCCCTGATTTTTGGTGGATAAGGAAGAAAAGATCATATCCAACACCAAAACTTCCAGTCAGCTCCCAGTAAATCTCCTGTGGAGACATTTCTCCTTTACTACAATCAGGTGTGTGAATTGTTCTGTGTGACCAGGCCCAAATGACAGTCACCACTTGTTAAATATCACCAGTGGATATTCCAGGAATTCAACCCAGAATTGAAAGAAAATGCTTTAAAAGCCAATAAAATAAACACATGCTGCATGAAGTGACAGGCAGAATAATCTAATTGCTGAGTTTTGAAAACAAAAGGAAAATCCATCATCTGCTGAAAAACAAGAGATGCCCCAGAACTCTGCTATTTGCTGCTTTAAATGCCTTTTCAATGAGCTCTCCTGTTTGTTTGCTGTGTAGCCCACTCGAGTCACTCCATCTCCAGCTCAAATTGCATCTGTGTTTCTGCTTGAGCAGAAACACGAGTCACCTTGGAAGGAGCACAGCAGAAAATAATCTATATATATTAAAAAAAAAAACAACCCTTGGCAAATGTCTGAACGGTAACCGAGGAACTGCTATTTCGCTAAAACCAACTTCAAGTCACTGTGCTCTCTCACTAGGCCAAAAAATTGTTCTTTGCCTGGGATTAAAGCAGCTCTCCTAAATGAGGCTGGCTATGATTGACGCTTTAATTGACTGGCACAATTTCATGCTTTAATGACTCTGGGCTCCTCAGTTTAGCCATGAATAAATTTAACTGTTAAGTCCTTGCCTATAAATCCTCCTGCCTGGAAGTTCCTATTCTCCCTTTAAAATGGAAACTCCGATTAAGGAGGCTCAGCCACGTGTCAGGAGCTGGCTGCTGTGATCTGCACAGCCCCTGCTCACCAGTTGCCCCAGTTGCTTCCTGGACCACCAGGCTGGAAGAGGATTCCAGCTGGGATTTCTTTAGGAGAAGCCCTCAGGAATTTTAGTAGCTCAGCACCACACTGGTACCTGGTCAGCAATTAGTGGGATGATCAACTTGTCCTGAAATTGATGACCAATAAAGCAGGAAAACATCTCCTTCCTGGGAAGCGCCTTCTGTCCCAGAGGTGATTAAGTCCCACTTGTAATTCTGCAAAATCTTTTGTGTGAGAGAATTTTATGTGAGAGAAAATGTTTTTTGGAAGAGTTTTAGACTGATTTATCTCCTCCTGTCCTATATTTCCTGTAGGAAACCTGTGAGTCTGCTCTCTCCCTTTTTTTCCTGGTTTATAGGATCTGGTAGTAAAGCAGGGTGAAATGCAGATCTCAGGCAGGCTCCACATTTCAGGCTGTATTTTTAACTTTTCAGTCATTTTGGTTTTGTTTTTTTGTTTTGTGGTTTTTTTTTTTTTTTCGCCCGTGTGTCTAAATCTCCTGATTTAGCAGTCACAGCTGGTTCCTGGACTGAACACTTTTTTTCCTAGGAGTGTCCTCCTCCTCCTCCTTCAGCACCTTAAGTCAGGGATACTCAGATTCATTAACAGGTTGCAGAGGGAAAAAGCTGCAGCTGAAAATTCAAGGATTCAGTGAAAATTCTGTGAATCCACCACTCCTCAGTGGCTTCTGCTTTCCCATCCCTGTGCCACTACATGGAACAGGATCCCCCAGGCACCTTTTAGTCTGGAAAAGCTCATCTTTCCCAAATATGTCTTTGATTATGTGAGAAGCATCCCCATTCCAAGGCTCTCCCCACCCAGCTCCACCCAACTCCTTCGTGCTGCCCCTTTTTCCCCAGGGAAATGCTGGGATGCCTGAAAATTTCACGAGTTCATGCCCATGGCAAGGAGGATGCCCTGAAGATGCTCATGGAGGTTTCTAGATGTCAGTGACTGATCCAGTGGATTCTTGGTTTCTCCCAGATGAACTGGAGGAAAACAGATAAAAACCATGAGTGGGCCACTTCTGCAGCTTTGAACTGGGACTTTGGAGTCTTCCCTTGCAGGGGATGGTGTCAGATGTCCCCAACAGCTACAGAAAACCTGCCAGGAATGAAACTCCCTGATCATCAGCTCTGCCTAATCAAAGGATCTTGGTGGATTACGATTCCTTATGTCAAAGAAAAAACCCAGCAGAAATGGATAATTCATTATTTCTTACCCAGCACTTGGCAGGACACACCTGGAGTGTTCCAGGTGTGCCCAGGTTTGGTCCCTGCTATTCCAAAGAGATGTGGACAGGCTGAGAAGGACAACAAAAGGACTGGGAAGATGCCATGTGAGGAAAGGCTGAGAACTGGGTTTGGGGAGCCTCATCCCCTTGTTCCACTGCTTAAAGAGTGGCTGCTAAGGAGATGGAGACTTTCCTTTTATGAAAAGTCACATGGAAAAGATGACAAATAACAGAAAAATCACTCCTGGGGAGGTTCTGATTTGATATAAAAAGGAAAATTCCCACAAGGAGAACAATCTGCCCCTGGAATAATCTTCCCAGGGAAGTGGGGGTTTTCCCACTTAAAAGATTCCTCTGGCCATGGTGCTGGACCATTTTGTCTGGACAGTGCTTTTGCCAAGAAAGGTTGGACCAGATGATCCTTGAGGTCCCTCCCAACCTGGAATTCTTTAATTCCATGAAAATCTAAATCATAAAAATCTGAATCATGAAAATCAGCTCAGCTGGGTGGTATTGATTTACTGCCATGAAACCTCTGCAAGGTTTCTCCCTGGTGGGCATCAAAGCACTGGTGGATGTTGAAAAAAACAGATTACAAATTCCCATAAAAATAAATTAAATATCATGATTGCTCAGTAATATGTATGGGGTTTCATGTTTTCCAGGACTCTCCTGTTTTAGAAAAAGGTGTGGTGAAACCTCATCTCAAAGCTAAGCCTTGACCATGCCAGTCCTAAATTTAGACCTTGTCCCTGTTCTTAATGAAAAGCAAAGCATGGAGGTGCCATAAATAGGAAAATTTTCTGCATCAGTGCCTGGTAGCTTTTAATAATTAGCACAACCTTCCACTTCATATTGGCCTCTGATGAATCAAAATATCTCTGGTATCAAAGATTTCTCTGCTTCAGCAGATGGAGCAGTTTTGTGGGAACCAGGAGGGATGGAAAATGGGATCAGCCATGGGAGGATCCATCAACCAGCCAGGGTAAATCTCAGAATCCCAGGATGGGTCAGGTTGGAAGGGGCCACAGTGGGGTCACCTGGTGCCACCTCCCTGCTCCAGCAGGGCCATCCCAAAGCACGGGATTGTGTCCAGAGGGTTCATCCCATTGAGATCCTGGGTGTTTTATTCCAGTTTTTCAAAACTCCTCAAGTGTGCAAAGGATCTCTGCCCTGTTCAGATAAGGACAGGTTTGCTCAAAAGAAACCCTGAGACACCTCTCAACCTCCCTTGGAAACCCCATCCCAGGGAGGGTCTGATAAGGGGAATTAGTAGGGATTATCCTGAGTGAACTGCATTGGACAAATGCTGACAAGCCCCAAATCTGCTTCATTTCTTCACGGAAAAACTCCTGGGGTGAGCTGAAAAACTTTAAAAGAGTTTGTGGCAATGTGGCAGGAGGGGTGGGGCTGCCAAGAACCTTCTTCTGAGGATTTTCTGGGTCACTTTTCTCTGTTGGTGGCCCCTGCTCTCCTCCTTGGAGCCACAAGCAGCAGAAATCACCACCCATCGCTGGGCAGGGCCAGCTCTGCCTCCTCCTCCCCAGGGATGAAGCTCATCCTGCTCCTCCTCACCATCCCTGACTCCAAACCCAGGGTAAACCCTCGCCTCCTCCCAAAGGAAAAGGCTGCTTCAGCTCCAGCCTAAGGGAAATCCTGGCAGTGGACAAAAATCCCAAACTGAAATTGGAAAAATGAATTTGCTTGAAGGGAAAACAAACATGGGCTGGGTTGCTCTTGGTTGCTCCCAGAGGGAAGGCAATGGGACAAAACTGAACTGGGAGATGCTTCAGCAGCACTGAGGGATAAACAGCCTTTCAGAAGCTCTTGTTGTGAAGAGAAACTGGCAACAGAAACAGACTCTTTTTGTTGGGAATGGTGGGAGGAAGGTAAAAAATAACAGTGGTGGAAAACTTCACCAGCTCTTTTCTACGCCTCATCTGCTGCTTTATTAGTACTCCTAAATCTGTTCTGCTAAGTATAAACATCACCAAATTTACATAAACTTCATTAAAAGCCTGTGTCTCAACTCTGCTGCTCTTGTAGCACCCAGGAAATGGAGAGCTTCAAACTCCTCTGCAGCAAAACAAGAGAAACAAAAAACATTTTAAGTGTGTTTTTGATTTTTTCCCCCCACTGTTTGTTTATTTGTTTCTGCCTTTGTGTTTTCCCTGGTTCACAAGGCTTGTGGGCAACTTCTCTCCCTTTGGGGTCTTTTTTTCCCAGATCTGGAGCAATGTTTGCCATCTCCTCAGAGCACATTAAAAAAGAGAAGTGAAATCACAACAAAATACAGAATGTGATGGGCTCTTCTAAAAGCTTTTATTTCCCTGCTGGTCCTGCTGCTCGTGTCCCCAGTGAGGCTGATTGGAGACACCCAGAAAACATTCCAGAGCAGTGCTGGAACAGGCTAATTCTTCTGAGAGATGCTGTGGGATTCAGAATGTGCTGGTGAGGAAGAAGAGGACCCTATTTCTGGTTGGTCATCACTTAAATAAATCCTAAAGAGGGTTTGTGGCTGGCAGTGCTTGCTGGAGTCACAAGTACTTGTTTATCTTTGGAACTGCTTAAAGGTTTGCTGGGATTTGGGGTCATGTCCCAAGTGCACCCAGTGCCTCAGTTTCCCCAGGAAATTTCACCTTTATCACATTTGGGCTGTTCCATTCATAGAACCACAGAATGATGGAATGCTCTGGCTTGGAAGGAACCTTAAAGATCATCTCATTCCACATCTTTCACTGTCCCAGGTGGCTCCAAGCCCCATCCAGCCTGGCCTTGGTCACTTCCAGGGATTCAGGGACAGCCACAGCTTCTCTGGAGAGCCTGTTTCAGTGCTTATCACCCTCACAGCAAAGACTTTTGTCCTAATATCCCATCCAATGTAGGATTTTTGTCCTAATATCCCATCCTCTGTCAGTTTGAAGCCATTCCTCCTTGTCCTCTCTCTCCAGTCTCTCTCCATCTTTCTTGTAGCTCCCTTCAGGTCTTGGAAGGCCACAATTAGATCCCCCCAAAGCCTTCCTTTCTCCAGGCTGAACAATCTCAATTCTCTCAGCTTTTCCTCCCAGCAGAGCTGCTCCATCCCTCTGATCAGTTCTCCCTTCTTGGTTCTCCCTCTGCATCAGTGCCGGAGCAAAACTAGGGAGGGAATCCAGGGAATCCCTGGAATAAACACCAGGGAAGTGTTTAGATGGGATGGAGTTCACCATCACAATGCAATGCCTCTCTCAAGCCGGCCAGATAAATTAAAACCTCCTTCCCTTGCCTCCCTCCCTGCGGATGAAACCTGAGAATGCTTAAATTCCACTCCAGATCTGCTAAAAATACCCCAGGTGGAAGAGCTGCTTTTTCATTCAGCAGCGAGGAGCAGGAGGTGGAGGCAGAGAATTTGGTTACAAACCCTTCCAACGAGCCAAGCATTTCCCCCTCACTCCTGCCCTTCCCAAAGGCCTCAAACGCTGCCGGGAACAATGTGTCCCCCTCCAAGATCAGCCCTCCCAGTGCTCACCAGCAATTGCTGCTCCCACTGCAGCTTCCCAAGCTATTCCAGCTTGTGCCTGCTCTTCTCCCACCGGTTTGAAGTGCTCCTGACAGCTTGAGGGAGAGGGAGGGATGCTGTTGCTGCAGCTCCTCCGTATGTCCCCAGCCACGCTCCTTCCCCAGCTGCCTCCCTGTGCCTGGGCACCCAGTCAAGGCAACCCTGAACCTTCTGGGCCATTCTGAACCTTCTGGG